>WOVY01014759.1:0-123894 GCA_013436015.1 Rhipicephalus annulatus | reverse complement strand
GGCTGTACGCCTGCCGGAATAACCCTACATGCTTACCTCAAACAATGACGTCAACGACATTAGTAAACGAGCAAGCTCTACGAAAGGAAATCGTTGGGTACCCATGTGACGCATTTCTTCTGTTTTCGCCGTCGTGGAGCTGCAATGCGCATTTTCCTTCACTGTACAGTGCAGTAGCATAATCCCTCCGACGATTTTTCTGCATTGGGGCGTCAGCTTTCCGTGCAGAACCGCACCGGGCTGCGGCGTCGTGGTGCTTATGCGACGCGCCATGAGATGATCGGTAAACACTAATGCACACCGTTATCCTTTAATGTCACCTAGGGAGCCCATTGTATTTTTCTTTTTCTCAAATAATGAATGGAAAAGCTTGGTGGTGCTACATGTTGCTTCTTGTCACTTAGAAAAGAAAGCCACACAGGGGTCCCTCTTGTAAGGCGACTCGAAGCAGAAGGCCAACGTCTTTTTCCCCCTAAGTTGATTATTGATGCAGGCGCCACCTCTTGCCGAAAGCTTCCTGCTACCTTACGCAGTTTTGAACCTACTGCGAAATTAAATTACTTAATCTGGTTTTGAATCACCTCCGAGGTTAGACTACCTTTGACACCCCCCCACAAGTCAGTTAATGACTCGCCATGGGCGTTACATCACACTGAGGTAACGATATCGTCATTTGAATGAAATAACAAATTCTGGTGACATGTGACGTCCTTGTGACGTGAAATGGTCACTTCATCACGTAATGACCATTTTTTGTATATATATACCTGTCCAAGCGGTTCGGGAGGCCGATGGTCAAACTTTGTGCTTGGTGAGACAACTAAGAATTTCGCATTAAAATGCAGAAAAAGTGTCACATGTTTCCGTGAGCAGTGTGATGCTGAGTGTCTCAACATTATGCGGTGTCAGTTCGGGTTTTTCAATGCACCGTCAAAGCATGAAACACACATTTTGGTACATGCGTTCAATAAGGAGCGCGCAAAGGCGAAAAATTGGCCTTTATCCTGCCCTGGTGAAGTCAGTGTCCACCCAAATTGTGTCAAACACCAATCACGTAGATGGAATGAAGACGTATGATTTAATATTACTTTAGAGTAAGTCTGATAACAATCGCTTTGTGTTCACTCCTGCAGACCATGATGGAATCTATGACACTACTTTCAGCAAAAAAAAAATGGCAGCATATCCACGACGTGAATGATGGAGAGTGGGGCGAAACATTCGTCCGTCCATGCGTCCGTCTGTGTGACAGTCCATGCGTCTGTTTGTGCGCTCGTCCCTGCGTTCTTTCGTGCATCCGTTCCTGCGTCCATTCATGCGTCCATCCATTGCATCTGTTTGTGTATCTGTTCGTTCATCTATTCAACAATCCAAGTCCCGTCCCGCCATCTCGCATCTTTTATCATATATTCCCCATATAGAAGCACCGCCATCCAGCGGACTTCCAAGGACTAAACGAGAGGTGCACACGCACACTTTCTTACACGGCCTGCGCTTTGGGTCCACTTCCCACCTTTAACCACCTCGATTTTATGGTATATTCTAGTTCACTGTATTCATGGCACTGCGACCAAACGCTCGCTAAAACTTTCGAAAACCAAGGAGGTTACGCCCAGCGAGTATAACGTAGCAACCTTTCCCTGTCAGATAGGGCTCAATTTACCATGCCAATGGCTGCTAATGAGAAATGAGAGACAGGAGAATTCGGCTTTTACTTTCTTACGGCTTGCGCTTCGTATCTACTTCTCTCATTTTTAACCACCTTGAGTTCAGTCATGGTATATACAAGTTCATTGTATTCACGGGCACTGCGGCTCAAACGCTCGCTAAACCTTTCTAAAGCTAAGGATGTTACACCCAGCGAGTATAATGTAGCATCCCTTTCTTGTCCGATAGTGCTCAATGTACATGCCATTGGCTGCTAATGGGAATCGCAGCGTGCGCGTTGACTAAAGCCAAATGGTCATGTCTCTCATTCCCCATTAGCAGCCATTGGCATGTACATTGAGCACTATTTTCTATTGTTAAACAACGCACAGAAGAAATCTCTCATTTGCACCACCTTGGAGGTCAAGTGTTATACCTATTTCGGGTATGTGCCACTGGTGGTTACATACGAGGGACGCCCAAGTCACGCCATAAGGAGCTTCGCCTATAATAATGGCTGTTAATTTATGCTATTTTAAAGTTTACTCATGAGAAAGGCACAATTCGTGATATGTAGAAGTAGTCTATGTAATAATTATTTGTATTCTGTTTATGAGTACTGTTACGCTGACTTACGGATTTCCCAGAGCAGATATACGTTTGCCAAATTTATAATTTGCAAACTACAATAAATACAGGAACGGTACGCATTGCATACATACGGCTTTCGCGAAAAGATGGCGGCATTTACCAGACACGACGACATGTAATGCAGTCAGCACCACAATAAAGAAATCACTATTTATGATAATTGCTTTGGTGAAGCAAATATACCCATTTACCAAAAATTCACCTAATTATAATTTTTCTGCTTCTTCACATATACATTAGGCGCAATTATTTTTTAATAATATACGTGGCAACCACACACTGCATACAGTGTACCTACTCAAGATTTAACCCACGACTGCATTGTTTATGGTTACTGTAAGGCTAACCACGGTTAGAAGTCGCACGGCAGATGCAACATCAGTTAGTCTCCCGACCATGGTAATCACAAACCAGCAAGGAAAGCATCTTTTATTCGCAGAAGACCGAGAAGCTACAAGATGGCGGGCCAGCCCCACAGCAGCCGTTAACCGGCTTGAGTTAATGGGCAGCTCCACGTTGCTGCTGCAGGATTTACATTAAACACGACTACAGTCGGCGAACAGTAGTAAACGGAAACTCTTTAAAAACTAGTCCCGCCGAGGAATGACTAGTAACGGTCCATGGTGGGCTAAGAGAAATCGCTACACGGTTTTTGCGGGTGAATTAAAATGTCTGCAACATTGTACGGCAACATGGTAATCTCATGATGAAAATATAAAACGGCGCTTGGAGAGAGCAAGGAAGTGAAACACACAAATTGGTCAATCTGCCTGTCTTGTTGGTATTTCCGCACCCTTTTGCATATTTCGAGATACTGTACACGCTAAAAAACCTGTCTTATGATTTAGCCAATGCGGTTACTAACCGTTATATTTCAAGTTGCGATGCAATCGCCATACGTAAAGGTTCACGTTTAGGTATGGCGAGTGGAAGCTTAGCAAGAACATTTGTCCCCGTAGCACGGTCAACACACTACGTCACTCTTGTAACACATTAGTTTTAAAATGTATTAAATTTTAAATGCGTACCACCTAAACGTCCATTTTTTGTAGATGCAGGAGAAAATCATTCTTGATAGTCATTTCAATCATGATATGTAGTGTCGACGAAATTGATCACACATGGTTGATAATCAGTTGTGCTGATGTGTTAAGCACGAGAATCACAACCTCTTCACCAACTGTCTTAGATCTCTGTGTTACCAGTTCTGTTATTTAACGTGTTAAAACCTTTGTTTCCTAGTATCTGATAACAATTTAACGTACATTTTTTTATCAACCACCGTAAAATAACAGTGTTGCAAATTCATATACTGCAAATAATTTGGGAAGCCATTTTAGAAGAAAAGAACGCTGAGAAAGCTTGCAAAATTGTTTATTAAAATATTTATTGACGTGGGCATAAAACGCCTCTCCCTAAAACTAAACAAACCAGAAGCAGGCCAGAACCTACAATTTCCGAGAAAAGCTAGCACAAAAGTCAATAAACATGACAAAGTATGCATGCAAGGTTAAAAAATTTGCCAGAATTCTCTCCTCAAAAATTTAGAAGTTTAGAGGAACACCTTAATCAAGTAAATATGATAATCCACGATTCAACTATTATCTGTAGTCATGCTTGTCGTCTGAAACAAGCTTTGTAAAACAAAAAAGAAGAACAATGACGATATGATGAGGCGAAGGAACGTTTCAGAACTTATTGATAATAGTTGAGCTAGGAAATCGTAATCGTCCGAAATGACTATGGTACATGCGTTGAACGAATACTGTTTGCACCGGAAAACGTGATCACAAAGCAACCCGGAAATGACTCTTCCTTTTCCTTGGAACCCAAACAAATTTTCATGGGCGAAACACCTCAGAGAAGGTGCTTTTTTATCCCTTTCGTGTCCATGCACGCGTCACGCTATAGTGTAAAATGTAAGCAAATTGCTAATACACAGTGAAAACACCAACATGTATGCACCCATCAATTGAAACATGTAAAAAAATTAGGAATACACTATGTAGATTCCAGCAACTGTATAAAATTGACATTTTTATGGAAGAACATACTGGCCAAAATGTTGTTTGAGCAAGCCCGAACACATTGTGTCATTTAAAGTGCATACAGTTTTTTTTTAATGCCATGTATAGTCTCTGTTCTCGAGGTCGGCGCTTTGATGAGCAGCGGAACGGGTAATGATGGTCTTGCATTCCGGCAGAGGGCAATTCAGCAGCGGGATGAAAACTGGGAACTCAAGTGCGTTGACGTAGACGAACACATCCAGGTGGCGTCGTGGCAAAATCATTGGCATCATCAGAAACACCCGTTGCGATCACACTATCAATGCATTCGGATCGGCCGTTGACGGCGGTAGGACTTGAAGGGGACGCGATCACCATTTTCACCCACCACCGGCTCCCGCTGGGTTCCCAGCTTTCTTTCTTTCATTGCGGACAGGACAGCTCGATGGCAGTAGCGCATGTTGCGTCGAAGCACTTCACTTATTTCAAAGGTGATTTCCTCAACAACCGGCTTCTCGGAGAAGTGGTAAAGGGCGGAAATGTTCAGAGTTCTGAGGACGGGGTTGGATCGCAGCTGGTAAGCTAGGAATTGAAGTTCACACGGCCGTACTGTGAAGTTGCCAAAATGGAGGAGCGTTGAATTTCTTTTCAACATGTCCACAATCGCTCGTGTGCCGGAAAAGCTCTGGACTCCAAGCCCCAGATTCATGTCCAACACTGACTCATTCTCAGCTAACGCATTCATGACTATTTGCAGAGCCACGGGGTTCATATAGCAATGGCTAATCTGAACATGCTCCAATACTTTTGTTTGAAACAGCAGCTCGGCAAAGTTTTCTGCGGCGCACCTGTTGAAGCTGGTCTCGCATTCCAGATTCAAGCTCTTCAGGAACGGGATGGCGGCCAGAGACAGGAACAGTGTCTTGGTGCAATAGGTGTTGACATGGACGGAAGCGTCCAAGTGTAGCGTCCTGATGAGGTGGGTGTTCGCAAGGACGCCCTTAGCGAGCTGAAAGACACTTTCTATGCTATCGTGGCTGACTAGCACCCGGCCGTGGGCGCGGTTGCGACTTAAAGCGGACGCTAGAGGCCTCTCCTTCTCGTCGTCTGAAACACCCCACAGAGCGAGCTCCTTCAGGACACCGTTGCTCGCGAGTGCCTCGATCAGAGGCACAGCTCCACGATAGGTGACCGAGTTCTTTGAGAGGTCAAGCTTATGTAGGCTCCTGTTGAACTTCAACATTCGGGCATTGTCGCTAGCTCCAATGTCGTTGATATTGTTGCCATTTAGGTCTAGCGCCAGGAGCCTGGTGTTGAACTTTAAAAATACCGCAAAGTGCTTGGCATCTATTTCCGCAAGGGAACAACCAGTTACCGTCAAATACTTCAGAGATGAGTGTCCCGTGAGCATTTCTGCGAAGCTCCCTAATGAACCTGGAGCAACATGTAGTCCTTCAATCTTCAGTATCTGTAGTCCATGATTATTCTTGAGCCCTTTCGCAATGGACACCACCTGCTCTTGGTCAAACTCCTTCAAGAACGCCAACGACAGGTCTCGCAGCTTGGAAGGTGTGGCAAGGTAGTCTCCCAATGCACGTGCTCCACTTTTTCCTACGGCTACATGAGAGAGCGAAACAGTTTCAAGGTTGTTGTTTTTGCATATTCCCTTCATCAGCTCCTTCCCTGCCCCAGGTGGCATGTCGTTCTTCAAGAGCTTGATACTGCGCAAACTCTTCATTTTTTCTATCATGGCGCCAAGCCGTTCGGCAGTGACTGATCCGAGATAAAGGCCCGTGACGCACAGGCTCTCCAGGGAAGAAGGCATCTCGCAAATGGAGTCCATCAGCGGGTGCCCTGGTGCGTACATCCGGCTGCACAGACCTTCCGTTGTCACATGCTTGATGCTTGTGTTCGAAGCTAGCGAGACGGAGAGTATCTGCGCCGACCACGTGTCCGCTATTTGGGGGCCCAGGCGCAGTTCGTGTATGCATCTGTGACCCTTGAAGAGCGAGTCCAGTAGTATGCTGGCCTTGAGAGTCGTGCTTCCGTTGAATTCTGAGTGGCGTTCGTCAAGATCGGTGTTTCGGACCAAGAGTCTGCGTGGCTCCATTTCCAATATCTCTATGCTGGCTCGCACCAGGATCTGGTTGAGCGTGCGTAAATTACTCACCACCCAACAGGGCTCGGTGTCCGTCGTCGTGCATGGCATTTGCATATCGACGCGCGCATTTTCTAATTCAGCCAGTAATACTTCGATGTAATCCATGATGAGTGTCGCTGGTGGCAGGATTGGACAGATCTGGTGCAAAGTGAGCGCATAAGAATAGCACTCGGTGGCAGGCATCCTTCTGGGTCGTGGGGTAGCATCGCTTCTACGTGGCGCTTCTATGGCTTGCTCCTCGGTGGTCCCATTTCGGTTGCTAGTGATAGCCACGGTGCTATCTGACGTCTGGGTTAAACCAATTGACCTGGACAAAGAAAAAAAAAGACAAATTTCAGACTTGACTCGCATTACCACAGCGACACCAATAAACCTTGACGATAATATTCATGCTCCCAACAAGACAGACACAATATGCGAGATTCTACCCCAAAAAAATTCCCATGGGGGACGTAATCACATGATCGACTACCCAACATGGATGTAGCGGAAGTTCATCCTCAAAGCATTATGCATAGAAAACAAAATGGCCCTGAGTGGGAGCAAGGTACCTGGTCTCGCTGTCGGCCAGGGATTTATTTTGGATTTATTTGTGCACCCTCTCCCACCGTGAACTACATATCTAGACAGCAAAACCGTGTCCACCATAGGTGTGCTTACGGGGGAAAGGGGACGTGGCTAATCCTCCATGTAACCAAAGCGCTAAGTCAGCCTACACAATGATATAATAGAGGTATAATAGAGAGATGCTCCTACCAGGGGTGGGGGGGGGGGGATGCTGAGTCAGCAGCAAACTTCAACACGATAGCGAGGGTGGGTATTTCGAGGACATTTCGCCCTCTCCCCTCCTCTAATATTGGGCAACATCACTCTATCAACCCCCTTTCTCAAGGCGGCAATTGTGACAAGAACGTGCGTCATGCAAAAGCACACCAGGTTGCATGTGGGATGAAAAAACAAAATACATGTTAGAACGCACGTATCTTAAACTCCTGAACAGTATAATGCATTCAGCCCTAGCATGTCTTTGGCAGCGCAGTAAGCTCTTTTTAGAAGTGTGTATAGTATAGCTTCACTGGAATGACGGGAAACGCACATAGAGCTAGTTTCCCTCCAATATGGAAATATTACTACGCAGAACGTACATGAATTCGCACTGTCTTCCTAATACATTAATATTTAGTGACATCAGTGCTGTGTGATACGGGCAATCCAAACAATATGGGCTTTATGAGAAATAACATCTTATTTGGCACTGTAGCGAAATTCACGCTGGAATACCTTTTGTTGGGACAGGACAAGCGCCTCACCGAGTTCTGGGCTAAGAGTTTATCATGCTATGGTCAAAGTTGTTGTGATGAGTTTCATTTTTGTTAAATACAAAGAATCTCTCAAGTTTATGCCACTGTGGTGTACGCTTAATTCTACATCTCACAAATCCGAAAGGCAGAATGAAGATGTCAACTGTGTTCATTCTTCATTATTACCCTTGAATTCTTCGTTTAAAAGGTGGTTATTGACATCTAGTCATGTAGCTTTAAATTGTAATTGCAATTTTACAAAAATGTAATTCACAAACTGAGTATCTTAACTTGCAGGTATCACACATTTTCTCAGATCGTCACTTATGACCACTAGCTCCCGTTTATGGCTTAACGTGATTACAGTTGCGGCTATGCTTGATTGCAAAAGTGATTTTTAACGAAAGCCAACGAGTAAGTTTGATCAAGAATGCAATGCAGGCAGAGGTGGGTGACTAAAACTTGAAAGAATAAAAATGTATAAAAAAACAATATTCCTTGCATTAGTAAATTACGGTTTCCCAATGCAAAGGTCACCCCAATTTCCGCGAGGCAACATGCGCTTAGACAGGAAAAACCAAATCATGGTGGGACGCCACCATCAAGTTGACACACCAAACTTCACGACGCCATACATTTTGACGCTGCCTACTATGTCCTGCGTAGTTGTTACGCAGTTATGCTGAAGTGTCGATTGAGAGGGCCGATAAGTGAGCATAGAAGCTTTCATAAAACCCGTTTTCGCCAAAATACAAAACAACACTTTGAAACTCGTGACGTCACGTGGAGAGATATTGGCGAAAGCTTTCAAAGATGAAACTTCCACCTTGAACGTTTTTAATTGGAATGATGAAGTAGAAAAGGTTGTGCCGTAATTGTGGCACCGGGTACTCCTTTTCTCTTAGTATACAAGATATGCAGTAAGATAAACAGTAAGGGCACAAACTGCAAGACAGTACAACATGGGATGTGAAAATACACACTACCCAAACGTCACAGGTCAGTTCAGATACGGCAGTAGGCTCATATGTGAACAAGTTCCACAGACAAGGTCACTTCATACTGAGACAAGTGATTACACATATGAAACAGACTATCTAAATATTACGCATTTCATTTAGCATGAACTGCGCGCGCTGCCTCATCAAGTGTAAGGCCCACGGAGCGACTTTATGCTCTCTCATAGTACGGCACGTACAGCATTCAAAATCGTTAGTTATTTTTTTCTAAACACAGGCGAAATCGCATAGGGTAGGTCAATATCTACATAAATATTTTTATTCTTTAAGAAAACTTTTAAAGGCGCCAAGCGCTCTTTTCTGGAGACCTGCTGTTGGTCATGAACCAAGTATTTTCGTCACTGGTAAAGGCCTCCTGACTATAAGTCGCAAACTTGCTCCCAGTACTTTTCTTTGTGTCTCATATTTCGGCCACTCAAGCAGCCGGGGACGTAACTTCGTCAGGGTCCATTAAAATTAAGTCTGAACATTTAGACATTATGTTGAACCCTTTGTCGATGGCGATGCTACAGGATATCTGTCTGAGGAGTAGACGTAATTTAGTGCGTGTAATTGGCAGAATTATTCTACCTTCTTCATTGTGGGCTCTATTTGCCGTGATGTCCACCGCAGTGTTTCTTGGAATGCTGCAGTGACATGGTATTCATTGAAATGCAATCACGTGGTTTAATTTTCTTTGTTTTGCTTGTTGTGTAAAGGTGTCATGTAACAGGTAAGCGTGTAGAAAGTTTTCTATCGCTTTGCAGGGATGCTAGAGACGCCTGCCAACTTCTGAAAATGACCCATATCTGTGCTTCTTTTCTAGATGTTATAAAGCATAGTGCAGATAGAAATGCAAACAGTTCCGAAAAGAGAAGATGTCACTCGATATAATTTAAATGTCTGCTCTATGGCCAAGTATGAAAAGACGAAAGCTGAAGAGGAGAAATTCTTATACCAAGAACCGTCTATATACACGTGAATATACTATAGTATACGGATACAGGGAACAAATCTGAAATAGTGCCAGTTGCTGCCCAAATGTCGTGAACATGTCACTTTTCGATATTATTCCCTCGACCGACAACAGTATCTTTAGTCGGGACAGCAACCAAGGAGAGAAATAATTACCAACTCTGTTTATCTCATTCGTCGTTTTTATTTCGTTAAGTTCCTGAACCATATTGTGTAGCTTACATTTATTTATTTCTGTAAGTTTGAGATTCAATGGATGTATTTCGTGCTGATAAGAAATACGGAAAACATTACGACAGGCCCCGACCGTTCATGTTAAGGAGAATGTCAGATGACGGGCTTCGGCGATTACGAGAAAAAGTGATGTTCTCTATGGTACTCCCATGCACAACCTTAACCCTCTTGCCAGTAATCTCTGAAAACGCTTTGAGTTCGCGATAAATCCTAGAAAATCGGTGGCGAATAAGTAGTCTTTTGCTTTATTAGAGCGTCTATGTTTTATAATAATACTATAAGATTGTGAAATAATGACATTAGCGTTCTCGGAGCGCAAGCACTCCATTACCCTAGATTGGTCTATAGTTTCACTGTAGTTAAAATTCAAGGCCTTGCGCTCTTGTGGTGGAAAAAAAGTTCATTTCATCGTGGTGCGACAGCTCGATTAGAAAAAACCTTTTTTTTTCGTGGAAGGAAGCTTGAAGGTTGCATCTCACGTTTTTCTTCCAAACTTAGCTCCACAAAAATGTTGGCCTCATTCATCATGTTTCCAAGTTATATGCCAGTTCGTCTGGCATATAACTTGTTCTTTATGAGGGACGCAATATTATTGATTATATTCCAACCACAGAGATCATCACAGCTATAGACAAGAGATAAGGAATACATGCGTCACGCAAGTAAAAAAAAACGCTCCCCATGTGCAAAAAAAAAACAATTGCATACGGAAGAGTAAAATGAAATGAATAAGCTAGGTAGCAAGCAATAGTGATGGAGGCTGTAAGCTCTATAGCGTTATTATGTATTGGCGAAAAGAATCGATGATTATGATATGGCACATAATGACGAGCAGCCTTTTTTTTGCAAAGCGGCCTTTAACGTTCCTGGTTTGGTGATGAAAAACCGACTGACGCTGCTTTGCTCCAGGATTCACTGCATGGCGTGTTTCAGCCAGAGAGAAGTGCAATGGAAGACACCAGGTTTAGTAAAAGCACTTGATCCTGCGCACTGACAAGCCTAATTAGATAAACTGGGTCATTTGCGAAGCGCATTGGGTTGAACAATCTATATTTGGGTCGTAAGAACATGCGGTCAATGGCATTCGTGTAGCCAGAATTATATATTTAGAGGCAGGGGAGGGGGGTGGCACTACCATGATTTCGGGAGGGGCGCCCCCTTAAAATGGATGGAAACTTAGTGAGACGAGCATTCTCTATAAGGGAAAGGGGGACAAAGCCGTCATAAACAACTACCATCCTATAACAGTGACATTATAAAGCAAAGACTGCAGGCATAGATAGAGGATGAGGGGATGCTGGGGGAACTGCGGAATAGGATTTGGAAACAAAGGAGGTTGGAAGATAATTTTTTTCACTGACGCAGTGCATCGAAATAGCATAAAAGGAACACAGGCCCCTGTGGCTAGCATTTTTGGATATCAAGGGAGAAGCGTGGTTGAATAGGGCTTGTGCAGAATACGGGAACACTAGGTCTGCAAGATGATGTCACTAATTTTTTAGAGGATATCTATAAAAGTAACAAGGTAGTTATAAAATAGCAAAAACACGTATCCAAGCCCACAGAGGTAAAACAAGGGCTTAGGCAGGGTGTCTACTGTCACCTTTGTTATTCATGATGTACCTACAAGTTATAGAGGATAAATGAGAGTGGAGTGGACTTGGCTTCAGCCTCTCTTTTGTCAAACAAGGATAACTCATTGAACAGGCACTACCAGCATTGATGTCCGCAAATGACATAAAGCTAATGGTACCTCTTCATGGTACCTCTCCTGACGTCATGGTACCTCTTCTGACGTCATGGTACCTCTGCTGACGTTAAGCAAGGCGGTCTTGTGCATTAGATCAAAAGTTCAAGCAAGATTAGAAATTAAGCAATGTGGAATAGGTAGGGTTGCTTTGGGAGCTAACAGGACTACATCAAATCAGGAAGTACAAGGCGATATGGGATGGACATCATTCGAGAGTAGGGAAGCCAGCAGCAAGGTAAAACTTTAGAAGCGATGGAGAGAAATGGGGGAGGAGCGTTGGTCTAGGAGGGTTGTCAACTACATGTACATAAAGAAAGTCAATACAAAATGGGGAAAGCGAACCAGAAAATTCACGGATAGAGAGAAAGAATTTATTTACAGAAAGGTAGAGAGGTTGGCCTGAGCTATAGTTTGCTCTGGCCTGCTACTACATAGAAAACAGCAGGTTGCGAAACCAAAAAGAACAATTGGTTAAGAAGAAGGGGAAGGAAACGGAGACCAACATGTGGAAAATTGGCATGATTAAGAAGTCCGCACTAGAGATTTATCGAACTTCCAAGAAGGAAAGTGCCAAGGAAAGGATATATAATAATGCTGGGGGTAGTTTTCTAGTGTTTGAGGCCAGGACGGGAGTGTTACGAACCAAGACTTATCGGGCCAAATACGAAGGGGTAGACACGGTATGCAGTGCATGTGGAGAGGAGCAGGAAACGGCCGAACACTAGATTATGTTCTGTGAAGGGCTTCACACTGCAGTTCAAGATGCTGGCGCAAAATTTTTCAAAGCACTGGGGTTTAGAGACAGGGAGGCCAAAATAGACATTAAGTGGGTAGAGTTAACTACAAGAAGGTTATCTGATTGGTGGCTAAAGTCATTTCCCGAGCGAAAATTAAATCCTTCACTTCAAAGTACCAGTCCTCAACTTCACTATTCAAAGGGAAAAAAAGATAAATCTAGTGGTTAGATAACTAAGTACTACGGCTAGGTGGCGTTAGCCACCGCCCGAACTAAAGGGTACAGCCATATCAATCCATCCATTCATCCATACATCCATCCCCATCAAGCAAAAAAAAAACACAAGCGCACCAACCGAAGCTAAGCTATAAAATAATCGGTGAAAGAGGAAGTTTGAAAACGTGAACTGGAGTATTATATTTAAAATGGAAAAAAATCGATGGAGGCATGTAGTGTACAAACACACATGCGATGCCTGCCTTCCGAACAGGAGAATGTGTGGTGCCGGATTTCTTTTTGATTCACAAAGCCTTTCTTAGCATAAACAAAAAGGTAACGAGGTTAGTTATTGAAGTGAACAGGTGATACAATTAAAATTGGCGCAGATACATGCCCCAACCTGCCGTCCCGACAATAGAGAAGTAGAACAGCATACGACATACGCATACGATACAGAATAAGAGCCTGATTTAAAAAAAAAAGATAACTGATTATATTCTCGTGTCTTTTTTTTGACATTTCCAACTTTTGCACTGAATTCTTGTAGATTGTTCAGACTTGTGTTAATGGTCCTTTAGGTGTCAGCTTGAACAAAAAAAAAACAACACCAACATAAACACGAAGACGTTTTCATCTATTCTCCCGGCTTTGTCTATAATTTTCCTCTGTTCTTACGTTCAAGCATAAACCATCAGCTATCCCAGCTTTCGCTTCTAGTGCTTTAGGAGTTAGTACAATTTCTAGTTCCTTTAAATAAAGCATCCATGTTCATAGGCAAACAACTTATGTTATGCAGCGCCATTACGATTACTAACTGTATTATCAGTAAACAATATAAAGCAAAGGGCCTAACGAACGGCCTCATTGTACACGAGATGGGACCAGATAGTTACCCCTTCTATTGAACAGTACATTGCATTTGTTAATTTTAAAAGACAATATAATTCTTGAATACAAGTTGATCGAAGATGGGAAGCGAGTTTTCTAGGAGTGACTTTATCAACACCTTTGCAGAGATTTGAGAATAGTGTACCTATCCTACAGCGTGAAAAAAAAACGTTCTTTCATGAATGTTATTTTTTGCCATTCGAATAAATACGCAAAGGAGAAACAATAAAAATATTCATAACGTTGACATAACCACACAGATTAATTCTTGTAGAGAACTAGGCGTCCTAAACAGCTGAAACCCGAAGGTGACAGCCACGGTGGCTTTAATGCACTTATTTATATGACCACTTTAACAAACTGTGTTTAACGAAAAGTTGCGATACTACACATCAGAAAGTATTTCGAAGCATTGAAGTGTGATAACCTGAAAAAGCAAAGACCACCAGCTTCGCTATTTCCAAGTATCCGCGAAGTTGACCTTGATCAGTTCAAATAAAAATCTCTAGTAGCGTAATGAAAGGCCAAACTTACCTAGCATGCTCAAGGACATCGTCGCATCCACCAAGCTCAGCCGATCTCGTTGACGGTGAATCCATGTCGACGACGCACGGGTATTCCATGTCCAAGGCGTCAAGGCAGCAGAGGAATGAAAGTCGAGCAGCTGCCTCGTTCACTCGGTAGACAAGAATGCTTAGATGGGACGCAGGGACGTTATTTTATGCCTCACCCTCTGGAGCAAGCCGGGACTCATGCACCTTCTCATTGGTCAGTCAAGGGGCAAAATAATCTCCTCCAATGAATGAGGTCCCAGGTTCGCTTTCTTGAAAACAACGTGCATCGACAGGTTTTGATTACTTTTTTTCAAGCAGAAACATGTACACCTACTTTCTCTAGACACCACCTGGGCTCCACCATTGTCCTATTTGGGCTGCCTCAAATATGAGAGAACCCCTCCCCCCCCCCCCCCAAAAATGCCGTTTTGAGTCAGTATCCTTTGTACTCGGGCATGCAGCCTAGTCTGGCGTCTTTTTTCTCCCCTGTTTTTCTCGCCACGACACAACAAACCGAGTGACATATGCATGTGCACATATGCCTAACACCCCCATCTACAGAGATACGGAACTTCAGGAATATGCGTCCTTTTTCTGTCGTTTTCTTTACTTTTTCCCCTCCCAATGCACCTTCCAGAAAGCGCTGAACAGGGCTTCTTGATCTCCTCCGTTCAGTGCGTTGAAGATGCCAAGTTCCCTTCTCAGAAATCATAGGGCAGTGGACCGGTTCTTCTTAAATTGAAGAACCGGTGATGGGCAAAGTTATTGGTAGCATGCCAAACCTAATTATGCATACTCCAACCTAATCCTAAAATGTCTCCAGAGGTGTCCCTGGACTGAATCGCGTTCGCTCGCTTTGTGGGCTTTCGGAGAACTAGTTTCGAGACACGTGGTCGCACTAAAGCAAGAGAAACAAGTTATCGGTGGTCGTTTAGGAAGCTACCGGAACACTAAGGCCAAATAAATAATCGTTTTCATTGACAAACTGTTCTCTAACAGCTCGAATGTCGCAGTTTTCACCATTGTAGGAACTTTACAGAGGAGAAAACAAAGGTGAAAGTTTCATATTTAAATATCGCGCTGGAATCAGCGCCCGGGACTACACAGGTCTTGGACAGCATCTTTCATATTTTCGGGACATTGTCTTTGCAAAATTCGTTGAAACTTGGATTTATAAGCCACTGTATCCCTCAGAAGTAAACGAATTTCATTTTCGCTTATTAGGATCTACATATACCTAATTGAAATACAGACTTTTTGATGCTGTGAAAGTCTATAAGGTTGGTGCGTTTGCTGCGGAATGTTCATTATGGCATCGTGGCACACATTTCGTTATCGCACGGTTTTTTTTTTTTTGTCGCTTAAGGAAGCGTCTTGTTTGTGGAGAAAATTTGCTAGGGTCTTTTTGATGGTGACTTGATTCAAAAGAGCCATTTCGGACCATTTTTTTTTCATGTTTAGATATACTCACCAACAATATGCGCAATAAACGCAGGTGAGTATCATGTGTGGCCTGGGTCGTTTTCATACCACAGTTACAACAATAAGCTATTATTGCTTTCTGTAGGTGAAACGCAGTCAGCCCTGGGTGCAAAAAAAAAAAAACTGAAAACAGCCAAGTTCACGTCATCGCCAGCGTGCAGGAATTCTCAGTAACGGTAGAATAGTCACTGTTGATTACCAAAGTGATGCTAACCAAAAAAAGAAAAATGGCAGACAAAGATTATGTGGTGATCAAATAACTAGGTGCCTTGCTTTCCACGAATAAGAACTGCGTTTCCTTTCTTAATTTTAATTTAGAGTCGGCACGAAACAAGAAAGACCAAATAACCGCGCTTAATTCAAGTGCTGAGCCTCGTGTTCTTATATATAATGACGGAAACATGCTACGAAAACGAAACTGGGGTGATGAGATCAGTCGGCTTTGCAACCTTCTTCTGGAAGATGGTGTTTCGATGATGGCTAAAATTCAGCAGAATTCCGCCTGATTGAAGAGTTTTCGCTTGTCCCTTATAATTATGAAATCTTGAGTTTCAAAATAAATGTTTTTGTTTCTGTTGTGTTACTGCTCTCCAAGTGGTAACAATTCAAACTTTTTAGCATTCTTTGATACATATTTTTGTTGAACCGGAAACACTGGTAGTATGCTACCTCTTGCAGGTGACTTCAGTACAGATGGTGTGAAACCATTAGAAAGTCCGTTTGAACACTGTCAAGTTATTCAATCAAATCGGTTTTCTAATGCTATCATTATCCCAACCGCTGTTGACAAAACCTGTGCGACATTAGCAAGGATGTTCATCACTAACATAACTGCTTCAAAATGTTATTTCAGCGTACTAAGCGCGCCCATCAGTGGCCTTCTTCCTATTTTGATTTTGATTAAGGAAGTCGTAAGTTGTTAACCCTTCCAACTCAGAGAGCCAATACTTACGCGAGGTATTCATTTATATGCATTGGCTACATTTCGCAGAGAGATATCGTTAGCTGATCGTTCAAGCGTGTATCAATCAGAAGTGACCTATATTATTTTCCAAGGCTAGCTGATTAGGGTTCACAGGAAATGCTTTCTATACCAACTGTTGAAGCATGCGCGCAAATCCAAAAAAAAAAAACCGTGGCTTACTAAAGCTTGTTTTAGGGAAATAAACGTAAAAGTAAATTGTTCTAAAACTTTCTGAAAAACACGAACGACGAAACGCTGATACGTTTCAAAATCTAGCGAAATAAACTATCCTATTGGCTTGCGAATAGACAATTATACTTGAACAACTTCTTTAAAAGAGACGTAAGGAATAACAGGATTTAGCTCGGTAAATTGATATGTGATATGTGGGGTTTAACGTCCCAAAACCACTATATGATTATGAGAGACGCCGTAGTGGAGGGCTCCGGAAATTTAGACCACCTGGGGTTCTTTAACGTGCACCCATATCTGAGCACACGGGCCTACAACATTTCCGCCTCCATCGGAAATGCAGCCGCCGCAGCCGGGATTCGAACCCGCGCCCTGCGGGTCAGCAGCCGAGTACCTTAGCCACTAGACCACCGCGGCGGGGCAGCTCGGTAAATGCTAAACAAATTTCATGGCCGTAACGGTAATACTTCAGGCCTGCTGAGCTTGTGACCGGCGGTGTCGCTATTTGTAACAATGCTTTAGCGAATTTATTCAATATTATTTTCTATCTCAAGGAAAGGAAGAGCACAATTCTGCTCAATTGTACCACCTATTGAATCATACCTAATATATCGGCAGCAGGAGTCAGTCACCAGCAAATGTACCTCCAACATGCTAAAAATTTCAGGGGGCTTGCAACAAATTAGCATAGGGCCTTCCCTTTTTTTTATACCTAAATACTATTTTAACATTGAGACGTTTGAAAAATGTATTATATTCTGTAATGTATTTTTTTCTCACCCCCCTGCAATAATGCCCATTTGGTCGACGTAGGTTACACTAATGACTAAATAAAAAAAATAAATAAATAAACATACGCAGATGGCCCCGCCACCGTGGTCTGGTGGCTAAGGTACTCGGCTGCTGACCTGCAGGTCGCGGGATCGATTCCGGCTGAGGCGGCTGCGTATCCGATTGAGGCGGAAATGTTGTAGGCCTGTGGGCTCAGATTTGGGTGCACGTTAAAGAACCTCAGGTGGTCGAACCCCAGGTGGTCGCCGTAGTGGAGGTGGCCCTCCACTACGGCGTCTCTCATAATCATATGGTGGTTTTGGGACGTTAAACCCCACTTATTCAAATATGCGCAGATGATACAACCTTGCTTCTTTCAGCTGCAAATCATAGAAGGTAAATGACGCAAATGAGGTACTGGAAAGGTTGGCCACGTATGCAAGCATCAATGAACTGTTAAAATATAAATACATCAAAAACAACAGATAAATATTTCATGCCAAAAAGTAAACAAACCCTTTATCAAGTCCCGTTAAAACTTGGCAGGTCAGAACTTGAAATAATACACCGTATTAGGTATCTGAGAATAATTGCCAATGAACACACGTCTTAAAACGCCCATACTTATAAGCTATCTGGTTCTATATAAAGAATGTCGGGAATATTGTCGCGGGTGCGTTTCTCGCAACCTAAGGTAGTGCAAACATCAGATTTCGGTGCTCGTTAAAGAACCCCAAGTGGTCGAAATTTCCGGAGCCCTTCACTACGGCGTCTCTCACAATCATATGGTGGTTTTGGGACGTTAAACTACAATTATCAATATCAAGGAAGTGAAAATTCTCACCTATTTATCTAGCGCTAACTACTTTCATCTCTTTTGGAGTACGACAAAGTTCACAAATATCCGCAAATTACACGTCATACAGAAAAGGGCCAGTCGTGTCTTCGTAAATGTTTTTTTTTATCGCCATCACAGAAGTCCCATATTCCGCGGCATGAACACACTAAACACCAAAATACTACTGCCCAATGCTTGTGAAATCCTACCACACAGGATAAGAAGGCGAGATATTTTTAGGGACCATTGCCGTCCTGAACCACCGCAAGGTATTTCACGACATTCTTTTTATTCACACATGGTTTATCCCACGCACAAGCACTTAATACGGCAACCAGATGCCTTGCTTACTTTTTAAGTTTCACTGAAGTGCCATACCTGCCATCTGAGTAAAATTACACATACCTATTTTTTTCTTCAAGTTTCTTTTTATTTTCTTATCTCTTGGGTATAGGTGCACAATCTGACTTTAGTGCCAATCTAGTATTTCTAGTATTGTTACGCTCTCTTATTCGATTCTTATGTATAAGAAATGGTTAAGATATTACTTGTATTTTTCTATCAATTTCACCGTTTCAGTTATTTGTTTTCAGTCTTTATGCTTCATTCAGTTTCATAAAGTGTCACTAAAAGCTGCTTGCTCAATTTGTACATTTTCATAGCAATAAAAAGGTTGTTTATGCCTCCCAAGTGTAATAAGCCGTGGTTCCAGTCAAGTTAATTAGAAGTTTTTTTTTTGCCACGGCTCTCAGCATCCTGAATGTTAAGATAAAGTTTCAAGTTTCAAGAATTGCACAAGTGGATTCAGAAAGCTTGTGCCTTTGAGCTAACGTTTCGCATAACGATATAGCTTGCAGTAGATTTAAAGACACCCTTAGATGGCGGGAAATTTCACTGCTGATCATGGGATCCATACGGCGCATTGATAAAGCAATTTATTTCTACCACCTCTTGACGTTCATTAAACAAACTATGCTGTCGATTGTACAGATACTTTGTTCGCAAGCTACGTGCAAAACTCTCAATGAGATGAAGTTCATCCAGTGATTTAATTTATTATTTCTATTAAAATAATCCGCATTGCCGAAACAATATTTTATAGGCCAAATTTCGACACTCGAGAGACCTGTGTTTTTTGGTATCCCTGCATGCAAGGCCACCTCTGATCGATCGTTAGTGACGAGCACAGTTCAGAAGACATTTTAATTTGTTTTTAAAGTAAGCGTGCGTGCTCTTTCGAGTTTTCAAATGCAATAGACATATTCTGTGGTTTAATGTAAACCGGGACTTCCCTTGTGCCGTTTCCGAGGTCAACATTTGCGGGGCACGCATGATACCCCAACTTGCACCCGGCGAGGACTATTGTTCGTCACCCCTCTCACTCTGTTGTCCGGCTGCTGCCAAGGTGGTTTAGTCGGCTTAAGCCAGGAATGTTTTTCTTTTTTGCTCTGGGTGACACGCTTAAAGCACCCACATTGTTTCATTGTTCACCACACGCTGATCTCCCTTTTGGAAAAGAGCGCGTTTCAGCGTCACCAAAGCTTCTGCGCACTCAGTCTCGGTCCCTGCTTCGCTGTGGAACGCTGGTTTGTTACGGTTGTTATGCACGCGTTTTGAAGGGAGGATATATTGTTCTCAGTTACCACAACTGGCAATAATTATACGATGCGTTAGAGGATTTACGATATAAATTCAGCATTACCAGATGCAAAGCTGCAAAACACTCTAAAAAACTCGCAAACAAAACTTTCGCTGTTTGGGTCCTTTAAAAACAGCGCGGCTTGATGTCACTACGCATGCTTAGTTGGCCCTGTCTGGAAGTCGACGAAATCAAGTGCTGATCACGTGGTCAGCAAGGACCAGAGATCACAGTAAAAGGTCACAAGTAACACTATAACGCGTTACGAGTTTTGGGGTCTCAGTACCGTACTCGTTACGATTTCGGACGGTAACGGGTAACGTACTTAACGTTACCATTTTTCGGTAAAGTGTCGAGTCGCGCTATCCGATACTTTTTTCATCCTGTATGCAATTTTTCCTAAACCCGCACCAACGAATTTTTTGACGCAGCTTAGGACAGCTGTTGGCCTGCCAGGGATGAACAAATAATCTTTCTGTGGCATTGTTTTTTTTTTGAAATCGCAAGCTTGTCTTTTTTTTTATGCACACACTCCTTCTGGGGAGTGTTCGACCATCGCCATGCGTAGGTTAAAAAAAAACATTGGACTGCACAGTAAAAAATTGTACGGACACCCTTTCAGAGAACCGGATGGAAGCAGGTGGATTGTTAGCACCTGCGCATTTGCGTGCACAAAAGACATGCTGCCTGAAGGGAAAGCGCATGAGTAAGTTCATTCCATGACACGTGCTGTCTGTGACGCTTTGTTCGTGGGGAACGTGACGAGATTCTTCGGGAGCCTGCGGCCACATGAAAACGGTAGCTGTAAATTACCGTAAAAAGAAGTGCACTCCCTGAGCACTGCGTTCTGAAGGACCACCACATCGAATCGCACAAGTCTTGCAAGGTCGGCTTTGAGGCCAATCCTGTAAGCGGCTTTTTGCGGAATCCGGACTGATTGAGAAGACAGCCGGGAACTTGAGCGGATTTACAGCTGCACTGCCGATCGAAAGTCTGCCTCAACGTAATTTCGCACATCGTGGAGCATAGGCGGGCCCATATAGGGCGAGAAAATAACGCCCTAAAAGAAAGCAAATGGCACGTGGAAGTCGAACGTTTTTTTTTGCAGCGCAAACAAACGCACAGTATTTTCTTTTAACATTACTTGCTATTACTGGCGCCCTCTGTTTCAACTAGAGCGCAATAATTACGCGGTCACATGGTCCTATACTGAACCACGGTTAAAGTAGCTACAGAAAGACCGTGGCTATCGCGAAAGGATGATTCCATGAGGCAATTCATGGATTCTAAAAAAACTATTTAATGTATTTGGTTTTTTATATTTTGAACAAACTTTTTTTTCAAGTGCCTAATTTGAGAGGTGGACATGTTCAACTCGCAGGAAATGTTCATCTCGCCAACGAGCAGCTGCTTCGAGAGAGGGTGGTACGCGGGGTGCTCGTAGTTAAGCCGCACTGTTCGCAAACAGAGGGAGTTCTATCATGAGACACGAAATGACTCTGAAAAAGAGCAATATTAGTTGTGAAAAGACACTATGAAATAGTGAGTGTCTCCTTGCGTACGCTTGAAAAACACGTGTGAGATGGCTTTCCTGCAGTGATATTTTTCAATCAGAAGCCTCGTTCACAGACTACTTTTCTAGCTCCGATTACTTTCACACCTCCACAATTCAGTAAAGGTGCTGGAGAACCACAAAGGCTTCAAAGCCTACTGCAGGAATGTCACGCCTCATTGTACGCTAGCACTGTGCAGCAAGAGAAAAGAAGTAGAAAAAGAAACAGAAAAAAAGAAAGACAAAAAAGAGGAAGAAGGAGAAGGCTAAGGAAGAAAAAGAAGAAGAAGATGATGAAGAGGAAGAAGCAGAAGAAGAAGAAGCACCTGAAAGCAGGTTTCTGGCCTGCTACTCCTCACGGGGGTAAGAGGAAAAGGGAAAGAAAGAGGAGAGTATGATGAGGGGTGATTGTGGTATAACCCACGCACAAGTCTCTTTATTAGCAGATTCTCAGTTGTCTTGCTGCATCATTCCTTGATAGAGTAATCGGGACTACACGGGTTCCTTTATGGGCTGAGCGGGCTGCATCATCGGCTAATTGGTTTCCGGTAATACCGATATGTCCAGGCAGCCGTTGATATATAATATCATGCCCTCGTGCTAGAGCTTCATAGTGGCAATGTCTTATTTCATGTACCAATTGTTCATGATTCCTCCTACGCATGACAGACTGCAAACTCTGAAGCGCTGCCTTCGAATCACAGAATATGACCCATTTTCCTGGACGTTCTTGAATGAGATATTGTAAAGCAGCTCTTTTAGCAGCAAGCTCTGATGCCGTAGATGTAGTGATATGCGACAACCTAAATTTGATGTCATTGATTAAAAGTTTGCTCAAACGCATGCAGCTAGCAATAGGGACCTATCTTTTTTTTTTCAGACAAAACTCGCTCATTTTGTCCTATGGTGCAAAATGTGTTACATTGACTCGTGTATGAAATGGTTCAAAGTTATAACTCTTCTAGATTTTTTTTCTCTCGACGCTTTGTTTTAGATGCGGAAGCATCTTATACTCGCGCCTTGTAGTGCGCCGTCCGCGCCGTTCGCACCGCTTCTCGAACATTCGACAGCTGACGCGCGCGCATGCGCCGTCGCGCCGTCGCCCACCATCTGTGCCGCGCGCGCTTCTCCTTCGAGAACATTCGACAGCTGACAGCGCATGCACCTTCGCGCTGTATATATACTCAAGGTCGGCGCTCGCTCGCTCAGTTGCCGCTCGTCGGTTGGTTTGTACGGCGCGTCGACGTCCAAGGTCGCGGTGAAATGAATTCCAACGAATCCACAAACACAATGATCGACGTCCCTTCGACCAGCGCCGTTCTTTCGCATACGTGTGTAGGTGTTCACTCATTTAACACCCCCTCCTATAACCACGTTAACCAATTTAGCCATCGACCCAAGTAAGTCGCAATTTAACACCCCATTTCACAACCACGTTAACCAATTTAGCCATCGACCAAAGTAAGTCGCACTTTAACACCCCGTTAACCAATTATATGCTCCGCATCCTCCTCAGTGTTCCCCCGAGGGAAGCTGCGGGCAATTTTTTTGCTTTAGGTCGTTCCTGTTGTTTTCTTGCATTGTAAAATTTGATATCTGAGCTTGTGCAGTTATTCGAATGCTTCGAATATGCGGACGAATAGTTGAGTTTTCGAGTTTGCTTCGATTTTATTGAAGTTTTGGAATATTTTTGAAGTATTCTCAATGAAGTTATTTTATTTGATAGAAAACATGCATTTGTTTGTATTTGCCACCACTCGAATAAGGACTGTTTATATTTCTATTTTTTTATTCACACTTCTGGCAGTTCCTATTTGATTTTGGTCCCCGTGTAAGATAACAGGTGATGTTGTAATTTCTGAGTTCTGTACTTGCGGTATGTTTCTGCTTTGCTGCCAGGGTGGCACGACCAAGTCAGGCTTTTACGTAGCCTTTATTTGTGTCCCCCAAGGCAATCTTGTTCAATTTCGGCTTGAATAAAAGCAAACCAAACCAAACTAAACCAAACAAATCGATAAATATTAATCCGCATGTTACCACTTGTAAAACTATTTTCACTGCAACAAATGTTGCTAACTCGTGAAGACAACTTTCCAGGGTACACGCACTTTGCCGTGAAGCCTCCCTTCAAATATAAATGGGCCCTCATCATTTAATGAACATGGTCAGAAAACACTGCCGTTCCGTGGTCGAGGCTACCGAGAACAAGCGAGGCAAATATAAAGCGCAGCATGTGGCCTGTAATTCGAAATTAATTTCCAAAGGTAAAATTGCTTTACTCTCTCGGCAAACGACACTACAAGCTCAAAAATTACTTGTCACAGCCAAAAATGAATATACGGCTCTGGTCACAGCCAATGGCTGATTCGAGCATGGCGCACTCGTCATTACCGAGCCCGCCGCGGGAGGGCGTCGTTGATCCACGAGTACGTGGGCGATCGCTCTTGGAAGCCGCGTATTTGAAAAAAAAAAAAGAGGTGCTCAAGGTCACGAGGTGCGTGTGACGTATTTTCTTCACCGTGCCATTCCTCTCTGCTTAACTTCCATCTATTTCGTCGGGACGAGAAGAGAAAATGCAATTGCAGTGTGCGACAAATTTTCGGAACACCGCTCGTACTGGACTGATTCTAGAAACTTTGCGGCCGAAAATTTTTCAGGCAACAAGCATCTTTAGTGGCTCCATGGCTACTTGAAGAAGTGTTTCAGGGCCCCTTTAAAATAATGTGTAACCCTAAAATGAATTCTGCATTTTATTAAGCTTGTTATAACGGCTTGTATACTCCAAGTATAATAAGTTTTAAAACGTTTAGTATATTGCTACGGTGCACCATCGACAGGAGCAAGCGCGGAAGTTTGTGAAGATGAAGAAGACGCCTGTGCGTTAGGCGCTTGCGCGAGAGGCAACTCGGTGGACGCTATCCTATAAGCCTAGAGCTAGCCCCGTCACCTCCACCAAATGTGACGGACCTCTCCTATGATTGAGCCGATGCGGTTACTGAACGTTATATATCGAGTTGCGGTGCAATCGCCATACGTAAAGGTGCACGTTTAGGTGTGGCGAGTGGTAGCCTAGCAAGAACATTCGTCCCCGTAGCACGGCCAGCCCACTACGTTACCCTTGTAACACATTAATGTTAAAATGTATACGTACAACCTAAGAGCCCATTTTCGTAGATGCAGGTGAAAATAACTCTTGATAGTCATTTCATCATGATACGTAATGTCAATGAAATTGATCACACATGGTTGATAATCAGTTGTGCCGATGTGTTAAGCACGAGAATAACAACCTCTTCATAAACTGTCTTAGATCTCTTTGTTAAGAGTTGTGTTACGTAATGTGTTAAAACCACTGTTTTAGGTTTCCCAGTATCTGATAACAATTTAACGTACATTTTTTATCAACCGCCGTACAATAACAGTGTTGCAAATGCAGAGACTGCAAATAAGTTGAGAAGCCATGTTCGAAGAAAAGACCGCTGAGAAAGCTTGTAAAATTGTTTATTAAAATATTTATTGATGTGTGCATAAAACGCCTCTTCCTAAAACTAAACAAACCAGAAGCAGGCCGGAAGCTACAATTTCCGAGAAAAGCATGAACAAAACATCAATAAATATCACAAAGTATACAAGCAAGGTTCACGAAAATTCGTCAGAAATCTCTCCTCAAAGATTTAGAAGTTTAGTGGAATACCTTAAACAAGTAAACATGATAATCCACAATCAACCATTATCTGTAGTCATGCTTGTCGTCTGAAAGAAGTTTTGTAAAACTGTAGAAGAACATTGATGATATGATGAGGCGAAGGAAGGTTTCAAAACTTATTGATAATAGTTGAGCTAGGAAATCGTAATTGTCCAAAATGACTATGGTACATGCGGCGAACGAATACTGTTTGCACCGGAAAACGTAATCACAAAGCAACCCGGAAATGACTGCCTTTGCCTTGGAACCCAAACAAATTTTCATGGGCGAAACACCTCAGAGAAGGTGCTTGTTCATCCCTTTCTTGTCCATGCGCGCGTCACGCTACAGCGTAAAATGTAAGCAAATTGCTAATACACAGTGAAAATACCAACAATTATGCACCAATCAATAGAAACATATATAGAAAAATCAGGAATACACTATGCCGATTCCAGCAACTGTATAAAATTGGCATTTTTAGGGAAGAAGAACATACTGGCCAAAATGTTGTTTGAGCAAGCCCGAACACATTGTGTCATTTAAAGTGCATACAGTTTTTTTTAATGCCATGTATAGTCTCTGTTCTCGAGGTCGGCGCTTTGATGAGCAGCGGAACGGGTAATGATGGTCTTGCATTCCGGCAGAGGGCAATTCAGCAGCGGGATGAAAACTGGGAACTCAAGTGCGTTGACGTAGACGAACACATCCAGGTGGCGTCGTGGCAAAATCATTGGCATCATCAGAAACACCCGTTGCGATCACACTATCAATGCATTCGGATCGGCCGTTGACGGCGGTAGGACTTGAAGGGGACGCGATCACCATTTTCACCCACCACCGGCTCCCGCTGGGTTCCCAGCTTTCTTTCTTTCATTGCGGACAGGACAGCTCGATGGCAGTAGCGCATGTTGCGTCGAAGCACTTCACTTATTTCAAAGGTGATTTCCTCAACAACCGGCTTCTCGGAGAAGTGGTAAAGGGCGGAAATGTTCAGAGTTCTGAGGACGGGGTTGGATCGCAGCTGGTAAGCTAGGAATTGAAGTTCACACGGCCGTACTGTGAAGTTGCCAAAATGGAGGAGCGTTGAATTTCTTTTCAGCATGTCCACAATCGCTCGTGTGCCGGAAAAGCTCTGGACTCCAAGCCCCAGATTCATGTCCAACACTGACTCATTCTCAGCTAACGCATTCATGACTATTTGCAGAGCCACGGGGTTCATATAGCAATGGCTAATCTGAACATGCTCCAATACTTTTGTTTGAAACAGCAGCTCGGCAAAGTTTTCTGCGGCGCACCTGTTGAAGCTGGTCTCGCATTCCAGAGTCAAGCTCTTCAGGAACGGGATGGCGGCCAGAGACAGGAACAGTGTCTTGGTGCAATCGGTGTCGACATGGACGGAAGCGTCCAAGTGTAGCGTCCTGATGAGGTGGGTGTTTGCCAGGACGCCTTTAGCGAGCTGAAAGACACTTTCTAAGCTATCGTGGCTAACTAGCACCCGGCCATGGGAGCGGTTGCGACTTAAAGCGGACGCTAGAGGCCTTTCGTTCTCGTCGTCTGAAACACCCCACAGAGCGAGCTCCCTCAGGACACCGTTGCTCGCGAGCGCCTCCACCAAAGGCACAGCTCCACGATAGGTGACCGAGTTCTTTGAGAGGTCCAGCTTCTGTAGGCTCCTGTTGAACTTCAACATTCGGGCAATGTCGTTAGCTCCAATGTCGTTGATATTGTTGCCACTCAGGTCTAGCGCCAGGAGCATGGTGTTGAACTTTAAAAATACCGCAAAGTACTTGGCATCTAATTCCGCAAGGGAACAACCAGTTACCGTCAAATACTTCAGAGATGAGTGTCTTGTGAGCATTTCAGCGAAGCTCCCTATTGAACCTGGAGCAACGTGTAGTCCTTCAATCTTTAGTATCTGTAGTCCATGGTTATTCTTGAGACCTTTCGCAATGGACACGACCTGCTCTTGGCCAAACCTCTTCAAGGACGCCAACGACAGCTCTCGCAGCTTGGAAGGTGTGGCAAGGTAGTCTCCCAATGCACGTGCTCCACTTTTTCCCATGGCTACATGAGAGAGCGAAATGGTTTCAAGGTTGTTGTTTTTGCATATTCCCTTCATCAGCTCCTTCCCTGCCCCGTGTGGCATGTCGTTCTTCACGAACTTGACACTGCGCAAACTCTTCATTTTTTCTATCATGGCACCAAGCCGTTCGACAGTGACTGATCCGAGATAAAGGCCCGTGATGCACAGGCTCTCCAGGGAAGAAGGCATCTCGCAAATGGAGTCCATCAGCGGGTGTCCTGGTGCGTACATCCGGCTGCACAGACCTTCCGTTGTCACATGCTTGATGCTTGTGTTCGAAGCCAGCGAGATGGAGAGTATCTGCGCCGACCACGTGTCGACGAATTGGGGGTGCAGGCGCAGTTCGTGAATGCATCTGTGACCCTTGAAGAGCAAGTCCAGTAGTATGCAGACCTTGAGAGTCGTGCTTCCGTTGAATTCTGAGTGGCGTTCGTCAAGATCGGTGTTTCGGACCAAGAGTCTGCGTGGCTCTATTTCCAATATCTCTACGTTGGCTCGCACCAGGATCTGGTTGAGCTTGCGTAACTTATTCACCACCCAACAGGGCTCAGTGTCCGTCATCGTGCATGGCATTTGCATATCGACGTGCGCACTTTCTAATTCAGCCAGTAATACTTCGATGTAATCCATGATGAGTGTCGCCGGTGGCAGGATTGGACAGATCTGGTGCAAAGTGAGCGCATAAGAATAGCATTCGGCGGCAGTCATCCTACTGGGTCGTGGGGTAGCATCCCTTCCACGTGGCGCTGCTATGGCTTGCTCCTCGGTGGTCCCATTTCGGTTGCTAGTGATAGCCACGGTGCTATCTGACGTCTTGGTTAAACATATTGACCTGGACAAACAAAAAAAGACAAATTTCAGAGTTGACTCTCATTATTACAGCAACACTAATAAATCTTAAGGATTACATTCATGCTCCCAACAAAAGAGACACAATATGCGAGATTCTACCCCAAAAAATTCCCATGGGGGACGTAATCATATGATCGACTACCCAACATGGATGTAGTGGAAGTTCATCCTCAAAACATTACGTATAGAAAACAAAATGGCCCTGAGTGGGAGCAAGGTACCTGGTATTACTGTCGGCCAGAAATTTATTTCGGATTTATTTGTGCACCCTCTCACACCGTGAACTACATATCCAGACAGCAAAATCGTATCCACCATAGGTGTGCTTACGGGGAAAGGGGGCGTGGCTAATCCTCCATGTGACCAAAGCGCTAAGTCAGCCTACACAATGATATAATAGAGATATAATAAGAGAGATGCTCCAACCAGCGGGGGGGGGGGGGGCGATGCTGAGTCAGCTGCAAACTTCAACATGATAGCGAGGGTAGGTTAATTCAAGGACATTTCGCCCTCTCCCCTCCTCTAACATTGGGCAGCATCTCTCTATCAACCCCCTTTCTCAAGGCGGCAATTGTGACTGAGAACCTGCGTCATGCAAAAGCACACCAGGTTGCTTGTCGGATGAAAATAAAAAAAAAACATGTTAGAACTTACGTATCTTAAAACTCCTGAACAGTATAATGCATTCAGCCCTAGCATGTCTTTGGCAGCGCAGTAAGCTCTTTTTTGAAGTATGTATACTATAGCTTCACTGGAATGACGGGAAACGCACATAGAGCGAGTTTCCCTCCAATATAGAAATATTACTACGCAGAACGTACATGAATTCACATTGTCTTCCTAATACTTTAAAATTTAGTGATATCAGTGCTGTGTGATACGGGCAATTAAAAAAATATTGGCTTTATAAGAAATAACATTTTATTTGGCACCGTAGCGAAATTCACGCTGGAATACCTATTGTTTGGACAGGCCAAGCGCCTCACCGAGTTCTGGGCTTAGAGCTCATCATGCTAAGGCCAAAGTTGCTCTGATGAGTTTCAATTTTGTTAAATACAGGGAACCTCTCAAGTGCATGCCACTGTAGTGTACGCCTAATTCTACATCTCACTAATCCTAAAGGCAGAATAAAGGTGTTAAGTGTGTTCATTCTTAATTATTACCCTTGAATTCTTCGTTTAAAAGGTGGTTATTGACATCTAGTCATGTAGCTTTAAATTGCATTAGCAATTTTACAAAAATGTAATTCATAAACTGAGTATCTTAACTTGCAGGTATCACACATTTTCCCAGATCGTCACTTATGACCACTAGCTCCCGTTTTTGGTTTAACGTGATTACAGTTGCGGCTATGCTTGATTGCAAAAGTGATTTTTAACGAAAGCCTTTGAATAAGTTTGATCAAGAAGGCAATGCAGGCACAGGTGGGTGACTAAAACTTGAAAGAATGAAAATGATTAAAAAAACAATATTCCTTGCATTAGTAAATTACGGTTTCCCAATTCAAAGGTAACCCCAATTTCCGCGAGGCAACAAGCGCTAAGACAGGAAAAACCAAATCAGGGTGGGACGCCACCATAAAGTTGACACACGAAACTTCACGACGCCATACATTTTGACGCTGCCTACTATGTCCTGCGTAGTTACTACGCAGTTCAGATGAAGTGTCGATTGAGAGGGCCGATAAGTGAGCATGAAAGCTTTCACGAAACCCGTTTCCGCCAAAATACAAAACAACACTTTGAAACTCGTGCCGTCACGTGGCCAAAGCTTTCAAAGATAAAACTTCCACCTATAACTTTTTTAATTAGAATGGTGAAGTAGAAGAGGTTGGTGCATAATTGTGGCCCCGGCGACTTTTATCTTAGAAGACTAAATATGCAGTAAGATAAACATTACGGGCGCAAAATGCAAGACAGTACAACATGCGATGTGAAAGTACACACTAGCAAAACGTCACAAATGTCAGTTCAGATACGGCAGTAGGCTTATATATAAACAAGTTCCAGAGACAAGGTCACTTGATTGATTGATATGTGGGGTTTAACGTCCCAAAACCACCATATGATTATGAGAGACGCCGTAGTGGAGGGCTCCGGAAATTTTGACCACCTGGGGTTCTTTAACGTGCACCCAAATCTGAGCACACGGGCCTACAACATTTCCGCCTCCATCGGAAATGCAGCCGCCGCAGCCGGGATTTGAACCCGCGACCTGCGGGTCAGCAGCCGAGTACCTTAGCCACTAGACCACCGCGGCGGGGCAGAGACAAGGTCACTTAACACTGAGACAAATGATTACTAATATGCAACACGCTGTCTAAATATTACACATTTCATTTAGCATGAACTGTGCGCGTGGCCTCATCAAGTGTGAGGCCCATGGGACGGCTTTATGCTCTCCCATTGTAGGGTACGTATAGTACTCAAAAATCGTTGGTTATTTTTTTTCTAAACGCTGGCGAAATCGCATACGGTAGGTCAATATTTACATAAACATTTTGATTCTTTAAGAAACCTTTTAAAGGTGACAAGTGCTCTTTTCTGAAGAGCTGCTGTTGGTCATGGACCTCGTATTTTTGTCACCGTGTGTTAAAGGCCTCCTAACTATAAGTCGGAAACTTGCTCGCATTACTTTTGTTTGTGTCTCATATTTCGGCCACTCAAGCAGCCGGGGACGTAACTTCGTCAGGGTCTATAAAAATTAAGTCTGAACTTTCAGACATTTCGTTGAACCATTTGTCGTTGGCGACGCTACAGGTTATCTGTCTGAGGACCTTCATTGTGGGCTCTATTTGCCGTGGTGTCCACTGCAGTGTTTCTTGTAATGCTGCAGTGACATGGCATTCATTGAAATGCAATCACGTGGTTTAATTTTCTTGGTTTTGCCTGTTGTTTAAAGGTGTCATGTAACAGGTAAGCGTTTCGAAAGTTTCGTAAATCGCTTTGCAGGGAAGCTAGAGACACCTGCCAATTTCTAAAAATGACCCATATCTGTGCTTCTTTTCTAAATGCCATAAAGCGTAGTGCAGATAGAAGTGGAAACAGTTCCGAAAATAGAAGCTGTCACTCGATATAATTTAAATGTCTGCTCTATGGCCAAGTATGAAATGACGAAAGCTGAAGAGGAGAAATTTGTATACCAAGAACCGTTTATATAGACGTGAATGTACTATGGATACAGGGAACGAATCTACGGATACAGGGAACGATACAGGGAACGAACAATGGATACAGGGAACGAACAATACTGTGTAGCTTCCATTTACTTCTTTCCGTAAGTTCGAGATTCAATGGATGTATCTCGTGCTGAGTCGAAATACGGAAAACATGACGAAAGGCCCCGACCGTTCGTGTTAAGGAGAATGTCGCATGACGGGCTTCGGCGATTACGAGAAAAATTGATGTTGCCTAAGATACTCCCATGCACACCCATATCCCTCATACCAGTAATCTCTGAAAACGCTTTGAGATTGCGATAAACCCTAGAGTATCGGCGCCGAATAAGTAGTCTTTTGCTTTATTAGGGCGTCTTTGTTATTGAAATACTATATGAATGTGAAATAATGACATTAGAGTTCTTGGAGCACAATCAATCGATTACTCTAGATTGGTCTATAGTTTCACTGTACTTAAAATTCAAGGCCCTGCGCCCTTGTGGGAAAAAAAAAGTTCATTTCATCGTGGTGCGACAGCTCGATTAGAAAAAACTTTTTTTTTTCGTGGAAAGCAGCTTGAAGGTTGCATCGCACGTTTTTTTTTTCCAAACTTAGCTCCACAAAAATGTTGGCCTCATTCATCATGTTTCCGAGTTATATGCCAGTTCGTCTGGCATACAACTTGTTTTTTATGAGGGATGCAATATTATGGATTATATTCAAACCACAGAGCACGTCACAACCAAAGACAAGGGATAAGGAATACATGCGTCACGCAAGTAAAAAAAAACGGTCCCCATGTGCAAAAAAAAAAACAATTTTATACAGAAGAGTAAACTGAAATTAATAAGTCAGGTAGCAAGCAATAGTGATGGAGGCTGTAAAAGTTTCAGGTGAACTCAAGGAGCATATTCGAAAAAATAATAGATGATTATGATAAGGCACATATTGTCGACCAGCCTGTTTTTGCAAAGCAGCCTTTATTGTTCTTGGTTTCGTGATGAAAAACGGACTGACGCTGCTTTGCTCCAGGATTCACTGCATGGTGTGTTTCAGCCAGAGAGAAGTGCAATGAAGACACCAGGTTTAGTAAAAGCACTTGATAATGAGCACTAACAAGCCTAATTAGATAAACTGAGTCGTTTGTGAAGCGCATTGGGTTGAACGATTTATATTTTGGTCGTAAGAACATGCGGTCAATGGCACTCGTGTAGCCAGAATTTTAATTTTAGGGGTAGGGGAGGGGGGGTGGCACTACCTTGATTTCGGGAGGGGTGCCCCCTTAAAATGGTCATTTTCCGCTGTCTATGCCATGGGGAAAAAAATTTTATTGGAGGGGGGGCACTTGCCTGGTGTGCCACTCCCCGGCTACGCCACTGGCCAACGGTGAAATAGTGGCGCCCACAAAAGCGCAGAAATTACATCTCCGTATTCGGTGTTACTACAGTCAGCCAAGTATCCGTTACGACCGTTCAAGCAATCTTTATGACTGTTCGCGCGTGTTGCAAAGTTGAAAATTACTGAGAGGGTTGAACTACCCTTGTTACGCTATTGTCTAGCACATGAAGAAGAAGGTTTGTATGGTTTTTACCTCTGAGATAGTGAAATTTTTGTTTAATAGAAGTGGAACTGCGTGATACGCTCTCTCGTTAACCTTTCAAATGTCAGGCCGACAGGAGGAGGAGGAGGAAGGGAAGAAATGAAAGGCAGGGAGGTCAACCAGACGCACGTCCGGTTTGCTACCCTGCACTGGGGGAAGGGGTGAGGGGATTAAAGGAGAAGAGAGAGAGAAGTGAAGGGCAACGTGTATGTTGGTGGGACCTTGTCCATTGCACGCTTATAAGCGGTCGCGTAGTCCGGTCGTCTTCAGAAAACTTAGCAGTGCCCGCGTCGCTTTGCTGGCCAGCGACGCGTAGAGCCATGAGCCAAGTATCTTCTCTTCGGAAAGAGGTCTACTGTCTAGTGTCTCCAACGTTTCGCGTAGCAAATTGCGTTCGCTCGCAAAACGTTCACATGAACACAGTAGATGTTCTATTGTCTCGTCAGTGTCGCACGAATCACATCGGGAGCTATCCGCCATTCCTATGCGAAAGGAGTACGCCTTTGTAAAAGCTACTCCTAACCACAGGCGGCACAGTAAAGTTGCATCCTGGCGGGAGAGGTCCGATGGAACTTGAAGCTTTTTCGATGGGTCCAATTTGTGTAGGCGGCAGTTCCTGACACTGGGGTCACTCAGCCAAGTTTCCGACATGTTGTTAGCGAACGAGTGAAGGCCCCTTGCAGCGTCGGTTCTCGACAATGGAATTGGGGTTGTCTGGGCGTCCGCGTGGGCGGATCGGGCAGCATTATCAGCAAGGTCATTACCGACAATACCACAATGTCCCGGTAACCACTGGAACACCAAGTCATGTCCTTTCGATAAAACTTCGTGAATCATTTCTCTTATTTCATTCACTAGCTGTTGATGCTCCCGCTGTCGTAAAGCTGATTGTAAGCTCTGAAGGGATGCCTTGGAGTCACAGAACACAGCCCATTTTTGAGGTCGGGCTTCCGCGATATAAAGTATAGCAGCACGTAAGGCGGCAAGCTCCGCTGCTGTGGATGTTGTCCTATGCGACAGTTTGAGCTTTATAGTGACCTGGTACGCCGGGATGACAACAGCACCTGTGGAGCTGTCAGCCGAGACCGATCCATCGGTGTAAATGTGGGTCCTCTGGCCGTATTTTTCGTTGAGTAGCGACAATGTCACCTGTCGTAGGACCACTGTTGAATGATGGCTCTTGTTCGTTATTCCCGGAATAGTGAGGCACACCTGTGGTTGTTGTAGGCACCACGGGGGTGACGCTGGTCTTGTTGCGGGAGTGAAGCCAAAAGGGAGGCATTCTCTATGGGCAGAAATAATCTTTGAAAAGATCGCGTGTGGTCTTTGAAGTGGCAACACTGCAACATGGTGACCAGGAACTCGGCAGAGGTGTCTTATGTGGGCTCTCAAATTGTCAGTGGTGATGTATGTTCGAATTGGATGCTCTCTTGCGATCATAATTGCCCCGTAGGTTGAGGTGCATCGCGGCAATCCTAAGCACACGCGTAGTGCTTGTCCTTGCAGACTTTCGAGAGTGCGGATGTTCGTCTTGCACGTACTTGCCAGTAACGGCAAGCTGTAGCGCAAAAATCCCAGAAACAGTGCTCTGTATAGCTGCATCATTGACCTTATCGATGCGCCCCAAGATTTTCCGCATAGGAACCGCATTATATGGACAATGGAAGTCAGCCTTCTCTTCAGGTAATTGCAGTGGGCACTCCACGAAAGGTCCCTGTCAATAATCACACCCTGACAATAATCACACAGGCCGACAGTTTGATAACACAGCGTGCGGGGTGCAGTATTTTGCAGTGGATGCAATCAGTCGGGCGTCTTTTGCATGTCCAACGCATTTCCATGAAGAGAGTTGTGCCCCAGCAACATCCTGATGGTTGGCTCCCACCACCGCGCGCTGTTTCTCACAACTCACTCTCACAAGCGCTGTTTCTAAACACTAGAGTTGAAAAGGGCCGAGAAGAGGGTTCCTAGTTGTACTTCAACAGGCCCGATGGCACCCCAATTATGCTGATAAAGGCATTGGGTCCCAAGTCTAAGCAGGCTTTCACAGAGGCAGCGAGCAAAGCAATAATAGATGGTGAAGTCCCGATGGATGGATACTTAGCAGGATGAGCATGATCTATAAGGAAAAAGGGGTACAAAGCCGTCATAAACAGCTACCATCCTATAACAGTGACATTATAAAGCAAAGACTGCAGGCATAGATAGAGGATGAGGGGATGCTGGGGAAACTGCAGAATAGATTTTGGAAACAAAGGAGGTTGGAAGATAACTTTTTTTTTCACTGCGCAGTGCATCGAAATAGCAGAAAAGGAACACAGGCCCCTGTGGCTAGCATTTTTGGATATCAAGGGAGAAGCGTGGTTCAATAGGGCTTGTGCGGAATACGGGACACACTAGGTCTGCAAGATGATGTCACTAAATTTTTAAAGGATATCTATAAAAGTGACAAGGTAGTTATAAAATAGCAGAAACATGTATCCAAGCCCACAGAGATAAAACAAGGGCTTAGGCAGGGGTGTCTACTGTCACCTTTGTTATTCATGATGTACCTACAAGTTATAGAAAATAAATTAGGGTTGAGTGGACTTGGCTTCAGCCTCTCTTTCGTAAACAAGGAAAACTCATTGAACAGGCACTACCAGCATTGATGTCCGCAAGTTACATAATGCTAATGGTCGACAATAAGGAAGATTTGCAGAGATTGATGAACATTTGCGCTAATGAGAGAGATAGGTTATGTTTCAGATTCAGTAAGGAAACATTATCAGTAATCATTTTTAATGATAATGAAGGTAGTGAGTTTAGGATGCAGGAGGTCACGTAAGTATACTGGATAAATTCATATTACTGGGCGTATCGATAAGCAATGGGTCCGAGTACCTAAGGGAACATGAAAGATACGTAACGACTAAAGATAACAGGAATTAGCGGTGATGAAAAACAGGGCGGTGCGGAATTACCATATGTATCATATTCTGAGATGAGTTTGGAAAGAATCATGGTACCTCTTCTGACGTTAAGCAAGTCGGTCTTGTGCATTAGATCAAAAGTTCAAGCAAGATTAGAAATTAAGCAATGTGGAATAGGTAGGGCTGCTTTAGGAGCTAATAGGAATACATCAAATCAGGAAGTACAAGGTGATGTGGGATGGACATCATTCGGGAGTAGGGAAGCCAGCAGCAAGGTAAAATTTTAGAAGCGATTGAGAGAAATGGGGGAGGAGCGTTGGTCTAGGAGGGTTTTCAACTACATGTACATAAAGAAAATCTATACAAAATGGAGAAACCGAACCAGAAAATGAACGGATAGAGAGAGAGAATTTATTTACAGAAAGGTAGAAAGATTGGCCTGAGCTATAGTTTGCTCTCTCCTGCTACTACTTAGAAAACAGCAGGTTGCGAAACCAAAAAGAAATATTGGTTAAGAAGAAGGGAAAGGGAACGGAGACCAACATGTGGAGAATTGGCATGATTAAGAAGTCCGAACTAGAGATTTATCGAACTTTCAAGAAGGAAAGTGCCAAGGAAAGGATATATAATAATGCTAGGGGAGTTCTCTAGTGTTTGAGGCCAGGACGGGAGTATTACGAACCAAGACTTATCGGGCCAAATACGAAGGGGTACACACGGTATGCAGTGCATGTGGAGAGGAGGAGGAAACGGCCGAACACTAGATTATGTTCTCTGAATGGCTTCACAATTGCAGTGCAAGATGCTGGCGCAATCTTTTTCATAGCACTGGGGTTTAGAGACAGGGAGGGTAAAATAGACATTCAGCGGGCAAAATTAACTAGAAGAAGGTTATCTGATTGGTGACTAAAGTCGCTGCACGAGCTAAAATTAAATCTTTCACTTCAAAGTACCAGTCCTCAACTTCACTATTTAAAGGAAAAAAAGATAAATCTAGCAGTTAGATAACTAAGTATTATGGCTAGGTGGCGTTAGCCACCGCCCAATCTAAAGGGTACAGCCATATTAATCCATCCATCCATCCATCCATCCCCATCAAGCAAAAAAAAAAACACAAGCTCATCAACCGAAGCTAAGCTATAGAATAATTGGTGAAAGAGTAAGTTTGAAAACGTGAACTGGAGTATTATATTTAAAATGGAAAAAAAATCGACCGAAGCATGTAGTGTACAAGCACACATGCGATGCCTGCCTTCCCAACAGGAGAATGTGTAGTGCCGGATTTCTTTTTGATTCATAAAGACTTTCTTAGCACCAACAAAAAGGTAACAATACTAGTTATCGAAGTGAACAGGTGATACAAACTGAAACTAGCGCAGATGTATGCCCCAACCTGCCGTCTCGACAATAGAGGAGTAGATCAGCTATACAACATACGAATACGAGACAGGATAAGAGCCTGATTTAAAAAAAAAAAAAGACTACTTCTATGAATTTTCTCGGTACTTTTTTTTACGTTCGCAACTTATGTACTGAATTTGTGTAAATTGTCCAGACTTGCCTCAATGGTCCTTTTGGTGTCAGCTTAGATAAAAAAACAGCACAAACATAAAGACAAAGACGTTGTCATCAATTCTCCCAGCTTTGTCTATAATTTTCCGCTGTTATTTTATTCTAGCATAAACCACCAGCTAGCCCAATTTTGGCTTCTTGTGCTTTAAGAATTAGTACAATTTCTAGTTTTTCTTTAACAAAGCATGCAGGTTCACAGGCAAACAACTTCGGTTATGCAGCGGCATTACAAACACTAACGGTATCATCAGTATACAATATAAAGCGAAGGGCCTAACGAACTGCCTCATGGTACACGAGTAGAACCGGAAAGTTACCCCTTTTAATGAACAATACATTGCATTTGTTAATTTTAAAGCACAATGTATTTCTTGAATAAAGTTGGTCGAAGATGGGAAGCTAGTTTTCTTGGAATGACTTTATCAACACCTTTGCAGAGATCTGAGAATAGTATACCTATCCTACAGTGTGTGTGAGAGTAATGCGAGACAATGAAACATAACTATGGTTATCAAAAAAGCTTACTCTCATCAATGCTGTCATTGCCACTGAAATAAATAACTAAAGGTGGAACAAAAAAACGATGCATACTGTTGACGGGACGATACTGATTAATACTTTGTTAACATGGCGTGCTACACGGCTGAAACCCAAAATTGAAAGCCACGGTGGCTGCAATGCACTTGTTTATATGACCACGTTAACAGACTGTGTTTAATGAAAAGTTGCGATACTACCCATCTGAAAGTCTTCCGAAGAATTGAAGTGTGATAACCTGAAAAAGCAAAGACCACCAGCTTCGCTATTTCATCAGTATCCACGAAGTTGACCTTGATCAGTTCAAAATTAAAAATATCTAATAGCGTAATGAAAGGCCAAACTTACCTAGCCTGCTCAAGGCCGTCGTCGCATCCACCAATCTCAGCCGATCTCGTTGACGGTGATTCCATGTCGACGACGCACGGGTATTCCATGTCCAAGGCGTCAACGGTTGCAGAGGAGTGAAAGACGAGTGCTGCTTCGTTCACACTGTAGACAAGAATGCTTAGATGCGACGCAGGGACGTTATTTTATGCCTCACCCTCTGGAGCAGGACGGGGCTAAAACGCATCCTCATTGGCCAGTCAAGGGGCAAAATAACCTCCTCCTATGAACGAGGTCCGGGGTTCGCATTTTTGAAAACAACGTGCATCGAAAGGTTTTTATTAATTTTTTTTTCAAACACAAACTTGTACATTGACTTCCTGTCATTGTCCTCACTGGGCTGCCCAAAACATGAAGGACCCCCCTCTTCCCCCCCCCTCAAAAAATGCTGTTCTGTATCAGCATTCTTTGTACTCGGGCACGAAGCCTAGTGTGGCGTCTTTTTTCTCCCCTGTTTTTCTCGGCACGGCAGAACAAAACGAGGGACAGATGCAGGTGCAGGCATGCTCAACACCCTCATCTACAGAAATACGGAACTTGAGGAATATGCGTCCCGCTTTTGTTGTTTTCTTTATTTTTTTTGCTCCCCATGCACCTTCCAGAACGCGCTGAACACAGCTTCTTGATCTCCTCCGTTTAGTGCGTTGAAGATGCCAAGTTCCCTTCTCAGAAATCACAGGGCAGTGGACCGGTTATTCTTAAATAGAAGAACCGGTGATGGGGAAAGTTATTGGTAGCATGCCGAACCTAATTATGCATACTCGAACTTAATCCTAAAATACCTTCAGAGGTGTCACTTGACTGAATCGCATTCGCTCGCTTTGTGGGCATTCGGAGAACTAGTTTCGAGACACGTGGTCGCACTAAAGCAAGAGAAACAAGTTATCGGTGGTCGTTTAGGAGGCTATCGGAACACTAAGACCAAACAATAAATTGTTTTCATTGACAAACTGTTCTCTAAAAGCTCGAAGGTCGTAGTTTTCAGCATTGTAGGAAAATTACAGAGGAGAAAATCAAGGTGAAAGTTATATGTTTAAATGCTACGTTGGAATCAGCGCCCGACACTACACAGGTGTTAGACAGAATTTTTCATATTTTCGTGACATTGGCCTTGGGGATATAATTGAAACTTAGAAATATAAGTCACTGTATTCCTCAGAAGACAACGAATTACATTTTCGCTGATTACGATCTACGTATACCTCATTGAAACACAGACTTTTTGATGCTGTGAATGTTGATAGGGTTGGTGATTTGGGCTGAATGTTCATTATGACGTCATTGCACACAATTCGTTCTCGTACGTTTTTTTTTTCGCTTAAAGAAGCGTATTGTTGTGTGGAGAAAATTCGCTATAGGGTTTCTTTGATGGTGACTTAATTCAAAACAGCTAGTTCAGACAAAGCATTTTTTTCAATATTGAGATATACTGACCAGCAATAAGCGCAATAAACGCAGGTGAGTATCATATGTGGCCTGGGTCGTTTTCATACCACAGTTACAACAATAAGCTATTATTCCCGATTACGAACTTCTGGTTTGTTTTCTAAACAAGGTTATACCTATATATACAAATGTGTTAACTAGTAGGTGGTGTGTATGTATGGCTGTGGCTTTTTCGGTTCTCTTGCATCATTTGCGAAATATTGTTCTACATAACACTATTGAAATGCGAAATACACAAGAACAAATATTTATTGCTCATAAACTAATCTCACTCATCAACAAGTTTTTTTTTCAGTACGTATTCAATGATGTAGCCATTAAATACAGAGCAGGATACGCATAAGCAGCGCTGTGGAGGATATTTTAAACTTATTTATTTGATTCTCTAAAGGATGGCAAGACGCTTTCGTAAATGTCCTGGCGTACATCGCGCACTTTAGTCACTGTAAAGTCTCGTTGACCGACTTTTTGAGCTCTTAGGTATAAGTAAACGTGCCGGCAATATTTTTATTTGGAACGCAACAAAATAATCATCCCCTTTGTTGACCTGTCGAGATTAAAACTGCCGCACACCATCGTGCAGATATAGTGCGATGCAAAAATTTACCACTTAAAAACTGACCGATATAGGCGGAATGAATTCTTCATGGCAACTCGCCATGCCAAAAATAAAAACTTCGGTTTCAAAATTTATTTGAAAGTGTCCATGCTCATCACTGCAACAAAGTAATTGCAGGTCACTTTTAACCAAGATATGCTGATTTTATTAGCGTTCAGAGTGATGGGTCATATTGGAAACAAGCTTCGGACCACCTTTCCATAAACTGGTATACTAAGAGAGAAAATATTTTCGGCTCTGCCACATTACATCGCACGTAACTGCAGAACTATTTGCTGTATGCTTCCTTTGTGGACAGTCGGGAGGGACTTCTTTTCCAGGTGAACTTACGGGACTCAACAACTTCATTAGTATGTGTAAAAGACATCAATTGACTTTGCTACAAACAAGAGATTGCTTGCGCAAATGCTCCCACTAAAAAGAGGAAAGCAAGGGAAATTTCTGTGGGTGAAACGCAGTCACCTTTGGGTGCAAAAAAAAAAACCCGAAAACTGCCGAGTTCACGTCATCGCCAGCGTGCAGGAATTCTCAGTAATAGTAGAATAGTCACTATTGATTACCGAAGTGATGCTAACTAAAAAAATGGCAGACAAAGATTATGTGGTGATCAAAAAACTAGGTGCATTGCTTTCCACAAAAAAGAACTGCGTTTCCTTACTTAGTTTTAATACAGAATCGGCACGAAACAAGAAAGACCAAATAACCGCGCTTAATTCAAGTGCTGAGCCTCATGTTCTTATATATGATGACGAAAACATGCTACGAGAACGAAACAAGGGTGATGAGATCACCCGGCTTTGCAACCTTATTTCTGAAGGTGGTGTTTCAATGATGGCTGAAAATTCAGCCGAATTCCGGCTAGTTGAAGAGTTTTCGCTTGTCCCTTATAATTATGAAATCTTGATTTTCCAATGAAATGGTTTTGTTTCTGTTGTGTTACCACCCTCCTAGTGGTAACAATTCAAACGTTTTAGCATTCTTTGATACATACTTATGTTGGACCGGAAACGCTGGTAGTATGCTACCTCTTGCAGGTGAATTCAGTATCGATGGTGTGAAACCATTAGAAAGTCGTTTGAACTCTGTCAAGATATTCAATCAAATCAGTTTTCTAATGCTATCATTATCCCAACCACCGTTGACAAAACCTGTGCGACATTAGCAAGGATGTCCATCACTAACCTAACTGCTTCAAAATGTTATTTCAGCGTACTAAGCGCGCCCATCAGTGGTTTTCTTCCTATCTTTATTTTGATTAAGGAAGCCGTAAATTGTTAACCCTCTCATTTCAGAGAGCCAATAGCTACGCGAGGTATTCATTTATATGCATTGGCTACATTTCGCAGAGAGATGTCGTTAACAGATCGTTCAAGCGTGTATCAATCAGAACTCACCTATATTATTTTCCAAGGCTAGCTGATTAGGGTTCACAAGAAATGCTTTCTATACCAACTGGTGAAGCATGCACGCAAATCCAAAAAAAAACCGTGGCTTACTAAAGCTTGTTTTAGGGAAATAAACGTAAAAGTAAAGTGTTCTAAAACTTTCTGAAAAACACGAACGACGAAACGCTTATACGTTTCAAAACCTAGCGAAATAAAATAAGCAGTCTATTGGCTTACGAATAGAGAAATATACTTGAACAACTTCTTTAAAAGAGATGTAAGGAGTAACAAGATTTAGCTCGGTAAATGCTAAACAAATTTCTTTGCCGTAACGGTAATACTTCAGGCCTACCGAGCTTGTGACCGGCGGTGACGCTATTTGTAACAATGCTTTAGCGAATTTATTCAATATTATTTTCTATCAGAAGCAAAACAAGTCCACAATTCAGCTTAATCGTACCACCTATTGAATCATGCCTAATATATCGGCAGCAGGAGGTAATCACCGGCAAATGCACCTCCAAGATGCTAAAAATTTCAGGGGGCTTACAACAAGGTAGCATAGGACCTTCGCTTTTTTTATACCTAAATACTATTACAACATTGAGACGTTTGAAAAATGTATTATATTCTGTAATGTATTTTTTTCTCACCCCCCTGCAATAATGCCTATTTGGGCGATTTAGGTTGCACTAATGAATTATTAAATACGTAAATAAATAAATAAATAAATAAAAAAATAAATAAATAAATAAATAAATAAATAAATATACGCAGATGGCCCCACCGAGGTGGTGTAAAGTACTCGGCTGTTGACCCGCAGAGCGCGGGATCAAATCCCGGCTGAGGCGGCTGCATTTTCGATTGTGGCGGAAATATTGTAGGCCCGTGTGCTCAGATTTGGGTGCACGTTAAAGAACAACAGGTGGTCGAAATTTCTGGAGCCCTCCACTACAGCATCTTTTATAATCATATGGTGGTTTTGGGACGTTAAACCCGACATATCGAAATAAGCACAGATGATACAACCCTGCTTCTTTCAGCTGCAAATTATAGAAGCTTAAGACGCAAACGAGGTACTGGCAAAGTTGGCCACGTATACAAGCATCAACTGTGTAAATATAAATGCATCAGAAACAATAGATAATTATTTCATGCCGAAAAATAAACAAACTCTTTCTCAAGTCCCGTTAAAACTTGGCAGCTCAGAACTACAAATAATACACCGTATTATGTGTCTGGAAATAATTGCCAATGAACACACGTCTTAAAACGCCCATACTGATAAGCTATCTGGTGCTATATAAAGAATGTGAGGAATATTATCGCGGGTTCGTTTCACGCAGCCTAAGGTAGTGCAAACATCAGATTTCGGTGCTCCTTAAAAAACCCCAGGTGGTCAAAATTTCCGGAGCCCTTCACTACAGCGTCTCTCATAATCATATGGTAGTTTTGGGATGTTAAGTAACAATTATCAATATCAAGATAGTGAAACTTCTCACCTTTTTATCTAGCGCTTACTACTGTCATCTGTTTTGTGGCACGACAACGTTCACAAATGTCCGCTAATTACACGTCATACAAAAAAGGGCCGGTCGTGTCTTCATAAATGTTTTTTTTTATCGCAGTCACACCAGTCCCATATTCTACGGCATGAACATACTAACTATCTAAATACTACTGCCCAATGCTTGTAAAATCTTACCACACAGGATAAAAAGGCGACATACTTTTAGGGACCATTGCTGTCCTGAACCACCGCAAGGTATTGCACAACATCCGTTTTAACCACACGTGGTTTATCCCACGCACAAGCACTTAATGCGGCAACCAGATGCCTTGCTTTCTCTCTAAGTTTCACGGAAGTGCCATATCTGCCTTATGAGTAAAATTACACATACGTATATTTTTCTCAAAGTTTCTTTTTTTTTTACCTCTTGGGGATACATGCACAATCTGACTTTAGTGGGAACCTCGTGTTTCTAGTATCGTTACACTCTATTATTCAATTCGTAATCATAAGAAATGGTTAAGATATTACTTGTATGTTGCTTTCAATTTCACCATTTCAGTTGTTTTCAGTCTTTATGCTTCATTCAGCTTTATAAACTGTGACTAAAAACTGCTTGCTCAATTTGTACATTTTCATAGCAATAAAAAGGTTGTCTATGCCACACACGGGTAAAAAGTCGTGGTCCCAGTCAAGGTCATGAGATGTTTTTTCGCCACGGCCCTCAGCATCCTGAATGTCAAGATAATGATTTCAGGATCAAGTTTAATGATTGCACAAGCGGATTCCGAAAGGTTGTGCCTTTGATCGAACGATTCGCGTAACGATATAGCTTCCAGTAGATTTTAGTTCATCGTTAGATCACGGGAAATTTCACTGCTGATCATGGAACCCATACGGTGCATCGATAAAACGATTTATTTCTTCCACCTCTTGACGTTCATTAAACAAACTATGCTGTCGATTGTACAGATACTTTGTTCGCGAGCTTCGCGCAAAACTCTCAATGAGAGGAAGTTCATCCAGTAATATAATTTAATAATACTATTAAAATAACCCGCATTGCAGAAACAATATTTTCTAAGTCAAATTTCGACACTCGAGAGACCTGTGTTCTTTGGTAGCTCTGCATGCGGGGCCACCTCTGGTCGATCATAAGTGGCGAGCGCAGTTCAGAAGACATTTTAATTTGTTTTTAAAGTAAACGTGCGTGCTCTTTCGAGTTTTCAAATGCAATAGACATATTCTGTGGTTTAATGTAAACCAGGACTTCCCTTGTGCCGTTTCCGAGGTCAACATTTGCGGGGCACGCGTGATACCCGAACTGGCACCCGGCGAGGACTATTGTTCGTCACCCCTCTCACTCTGTTGTCCGGCTGCTGCCAAGGTGGTTTAGTCGGCTTAAGCCAGGAATGTTTTTCTTTTTTGCTCTGGGTGACACGCTTAAAGCACCCACATTGTTTCATTGTTCACCACACGCTGATCTCCCTTTTGGAAAAGAGCGCGTTTCAGCGTCACCAAAGCTTCTGCGCACTCAGTCTCGGTCCCTGCTTCGCTGTGGAACGCTGGTTTGTTTCGGTTTTTAGGCGGACGTTTCGAAGTAACGCAAGGTCATTCTCAGTTACCACAACTACCAACACGATGCGTTAGACCATTTACAATATAAAATCGGCATTACCAGATGCAAAGCGTCAAGTTCCTGTAAAAAAACTCACAAACAAAACTTTCGCTGTCAGGGGTCTTTTAAGAACAGTGCGGCTTGATGTCACTGCGCGTGCTTAGTTGACCCTGTTGGGAAGTCCTCAAAATCTAATGCTGATCACGTGGTCAGCAAGATGCAGTGTTCGCGGTAAAGGGTCACAAGTAACACTATAACGCGTTACGTGTTTTGGGGTCTTAGCAGCGTACTCGTTACGATTTCGGACAGTAATGGTTAACGTACTTAAGTTACCATTTTTCGCTAAAGCGTCGAGTCGCGTTATCCGATACTTTTTCATCCTGCAAATCATTTTCCTAAACCCGCTCCGACAAATTATTTGACGCTGCTTCGGACAGCTGTTGGCCTGCCAGGAATGAACATAAAATCCTCCGGTGGAATTGTTTTTTTTCTTTAAATCGCAAGCTTGTTTTTTTTAAGCACAGACTCCTTTTGGGGAGGGTTGGACCATCGGCATGCAGCGGTTGAAAAAAACATCTGGAATGCACAGTAAAAAATTGTACGGACACCCTTTCAGCGAACGGGATCGAAGCAGGTGGATTGCTAGCACCTGCGCATTTGCGTGAACAAAAGACATGCTGCCCGGAGGGAAAGCGCACGAGCAAGTTCAATCCATGACACGTGCTGACTGTGACGCTTTGTTCGTGGGGAACGCAACGAGGTTCGTCGAGAGCCTGCGGCCACATGAAAACGGTAGCTGTAAGTTACCGTAAACAGAAGTGCACTTCCTGGGCATGGCATGCTGAACGACCACCACATCGAATCGGATATGTCCTGCAACGTCGACTTGGAGGCCGATCCTGTAAGCGACTTTTTATGGAATCCGGAATGATTGAGGAGACAGCCGGGAACTTGAGCAGGTCTACAGGTGCACCGCCGGTCGAGGTCTGCCACAACGAAATTTCGCGCATCGTGGAGCATAGGCGGGCCCATATAGGGCGAAAAAGAAAAAAAAAAACGCCCTAGAACAAAGCAAGTGGCGCGTGGAAGTCGAACATTTTTTTTGTTGCAGCGCAAACAAACGCACAGTATATTCTTTTAACATTAGTTGCTATTACTGGCGCCCTCTGTTTCAACTAGAGCGCAATATTAACGCGGCCACATGGTCCTAAACTGAACCATGGTTAAAATAGCAACAGGAAGACCGTGGCTATCGCAAAAGGATAATTCCACGAGGCAATTCATTGATTCTAAAATAACTATTTAATGTACTCGGCTACTGACCCGCAGGTCGCGGGATCGAATCATAGTGTGGGTGGCTGGCCCCTAGTGCTCTGATTTAGGTGCACGATAAAGGTCCCCGGGCGGTCTTTCAGATTCCTCCACTACGGCGTCTTTTTTAATCGTATGTGGTGGTTTTGAGACAATAAACTCCACATACCATTATCAAATATATGTGGAAGGAAAGGGTAAGTAGCAGCTTCTGAAACTTGTAAAGAGATGAGTACTTTTATTAAAAAATGCATAAATATGTGACATTTGTACAATAGGTGCTGTCCAACAGTTGATAGAACTTATCAACTCATGAGTACGGATAGTAGCGAGCCAGAATTTACACGACAGACCTGAAATAAACGCTGGCTAGCATCGTTTTTGGTAATTATACTGTGTGAAGTCTACAAAAAATACACAGCTACCTTCTCCGTGAATAGGCTATTAAAACAGTTCTCGAATATTTCCACATGTATTTTCCTAGTGCAAGCATGCCGTGAAATGGGCCTTTCCCGCGTGTAGTCTGCGCATGTGCATAATTTTTGTTAGCTGAAATGCGACGTTCCCGTTAAAGAGGAAAAGGGCCATGCAGGCCTCCACGGTTGTCTACAAGAGTGTGGTGGGCAATTTCAGAGGCTAAGGACCACCAATATCGATTTCGACAATCTCTTCTTCATGTGCATGCAGTTCGAACCCGGAAAAGCCTGATTATTGTACATTTCTTCAGTTCACCGATGCTGTTCTGTTTTGTTCTATCGAATATCGCGAATATTATAATATCAATTAATAATAATAATAATATTAATAATATTATTAATAATAATAATAATTAATATCGAATATCGCGTTTAATGTCACACTGAGAATAAAAATGGCCTCTTGTCTGCATGTTAACCTGCAAATGTCGTCGAAAAATCTTGCGTGTGGAGAGCGTGAACAAGACATTTATTTGATGTTCTGCGTGAGAAAATCGGTGAGTGCTATTCCGGAGGCGCTGCGTTAGAGTGCCTCGAACGCACAGCGGAGGCAAACGAGCGCATCAAGTCACGCCACACGTGAGACGTGAGCGCTTCAGGCAGTTTTTTTTTTTTTTGTCAAAAACAAAGCGCGTGGCTCTGAGACGGGTTTGCGCGCCCGTCTCAGAGGTGATAAGGTGACGTGTAGCACCTACACGCAAGGTGACGTGTAGGTGCCACCACCGTGTCGTCTTAGCAAAGCGTTTAAATCACTCGCATTTCTGTGCAGCGGTTGCATGGTCAACGCAGCGTGATAAGCGGTGCGGTCCTTAAAATTACTTATGTATGCCTTTTCTAGTAAAATACGCACATGCATAATATGCGCTTGTGTTTATGGTGCCTCAGATATGCGCAATGATCACTTTTTAATTGACAATTGCACAAGCATGAATGCTCAACCTTGAGCAACATTGGTGGGCGCTGAGGTTGGGGTCGGGCATTTCAAGTACCCGATGCCGTTAATAGTGAACAAACAGACAAATCCACGGACAGACAGACAGACAGACTGACAGACCAAAATTTTTTTGCATCGATGGTCCCCAAGAAAGACTATCGTCTTTAAAATGGTACGATCATGTGTCACACAGTCAGAAGCCGTCGCATGTAACTCGTCTGCTGAGTATGTGCCTCTGTTGTCCTCGTCTTTTGCGCTGTTGCCTCAAGAACAAAACTCTGTAATTACCTTTTATTGCTGTAGCAATTATATGGACAGTCACGGCTGGTTTTTTCCGTCACCGTCATGCACGGTATGCCACCCGCGCTCGGCACCGAGCTCGTAACGTTGCCAACACGCGTTTATCTCCCACTCGTACTTTGCCTCGCGGATTGAGACGGGAAAGGAAGAAAGGAGGAGGGGAGATAGGTGGGGAGAATCGTGTTCTTTAGCCTTTCACCGGAACAATCGCGTTAGTTGCGTGGGCCACAAATGTCACTTCACTTGATGGACAGGCCCCGTTCGCGAATAGAGCGCGTTTTTTCTAACTCAGCGAAATAACAACTGGGACACACGTTAGTTCGCACTCATATCTGTATCTGTGTGTGCCGTTTTTGTTTAAATAGCTCGTTAGGCGTCTAGCTGTAAACGTTGTTAGTTAGCTCTTGTCCTGTGTGCGTTGTTTTCGTGCGTAATTTGTGCGAGAGCAGCGCGCTGCACGTTTCGATCTGCTAGCCGTGCTTAGCGTTACATTCCAAGTTGTCGATATCGCATTCGTTGTTTCGTCCTTGCGGCGAAACTGTGACTTTTCAATTAACATGAAGAGTACCGATGCTTTCCATGGATAAATCGCAAGACGCTAAAACTTTTACCAAGCCATCTTTTTTACAAGAACTGCTAAAAAAATCTTAAATTAAAGTTATTTCGTTTTACTTTATTTACTTGAGGCCATTCATGCCTATGGAGTAACGCGGAAAAATTGCGCGACGGCAGAAACTTGGCCAGGGCCTACAGTGGGTCGGGATAGACCGAAGAATTATGCAACGTGAAAGGTGGTTCGAGAAGCACGAAGTGAAACTCAACTAGCCAAATGCTTCATCGGATTCTGGCGTGAAGTTTCTGACGACTCCAAGCGCCTCGTCTTAGCGGTATCCCGAGAGATCCTTGGATGTATTTAATTCTCCTCACCATTATTACATAGGCGTACTCGGGGTTGTGCTTCAGGGGGGGGGGGGGGTCAACGGCTCGTCACAGCACCCCCTTTCTTATTGAACGGACAGTAAGGCCAAATAACAATTTACGTCAGAGTGAAAGCTCAATGTATGACAACACATAAAACGATAATATTATCAACAGTGCCCTACTTACCGAGAAATTAAGGTAAATTCACAAGAACAGAAGCGCCACAGTAGGGCATATTTAAAATGATCCCTATGGCATCAGACAGACCACCAACAATTAATATCTAATAGTCGATCTAACTGCACTAAATAAGGAACTTTCCGGGCATAAAGAGAGGCAATAAAATGCTGCTTGTTCATTTCTGCTTGATTCGTGGTAAAAAGAAACGCCGGACGTTAATATGGCGAATTGCGTGAGGGGTTCGAAAATTCAGTTTTCGCGTGGTTAGGCGGTGTCATCTAGCGGGGCACAGTTGAAACAGAAGCGTCTGCCATCTCGGAGCCAATGTAGAGAAATTGACCAAAGGCCGTTTTTGCTGCTGTGACTCCCACTGCTTTCGGTCTGCTGCTACTAGCGCAATAAAGCCGGGCAACGTTGTGCACGGCAACAATGACGTGAGACGGACCGCTCGGTCCGCTTCTTGAGGCGAGTAATTTGAAGTGCGCTAACCCGATGCGGACCACTAAAACGTGACTTTATTTTGAAATAGGCCCTTCCTCGGCACACAATTAACTTTAAGAGGTTTCTGGACCACCATTTTAACAATCAACGTTGACTTAATAGTTGCCTTTAGTGTCCCTTGAAGTCAATGTATGAGGCAGACTTCGTGCACTTCTTAGGCGATCAGGAGGGAGCGACCGCCCCCCCTCAGGTGCACGCCTATGCTTATATCCACTATACAGACGCCATGTTTCTTCTAGTGTCCGGTGGACTTATTTTTAGATGCGAAGCATCTAATACTCGAGGCTTGTAGTGCGGCGCCGTCCGCAAGCTTGCTCCTCCTTCTTCCACCATCTGTGCATCCCTTCCTCCTCTACACACGAACATTCTCCTCTTCACGCTTCTCCTCTTCACGAACATTCGCTAGCTGTATAATGTAGCGCGCATGCGCCGTCACGCTTCGAGAACATCGGCAGCTGACGCGCGCGCATGCGCCGTCACGCTTCAAGAACATCGGCAGCTGACGCGCGCGCATGCGCCGTTGCGCTTCTCCCCCTTCTCGAACATTCGACAGCTGACAGTGCATGCGCCGTCGCGCTGTATATATACTCAAGGTCGGCGCTCGCTCGCTCAGTTGCCGCTCGTCGGTTAGTTTGTACGGCGCGTCGACGTCCAAGGTCGCGGTGAAATGAATTCCAACGAATCCACAAACACAATGATCGACGTCCCTTCGACCAGCGCCGCCCTTTCGCATACGTGTGTACGTGTTCACTCATTTAACACCCCCTCCTACAACCACGTTAACCAATTTAGCCATCGACCCAAGTAAGTCGCAATTTAACACCCCATTTCACAAACACGTTAACCAATTTAGCCATCGACCCAAGTAAGTCGCACTTTAACACCCCGTTAACCAATTATATGCTCCGCATCCTCCTCAGTGTTCCCCCGAGGGAAGCTGCGGGCAATTTTTTGTCAATGAAACTTGTTTCAGTTCATGCACTAAATGCTACCGTTAGCGCTGACGTAAGCAAATAAACACTACCGAAATGACGATGAAATAGCAGAGAAGCGCAGCTGCGAAAACGTGAGAGATTCCAGGCCTGCGCAGAAAACATAGCGCATTCACAGTGAAAGCTGGAAATAGCGGCCCCATCATACCCGCTGTAAACCCTCTCGGGACAACGAATACACTCGCAAGGTATCCGCAACGCCATAAAATAATAATTCTTGGGAGGTATAGGAATCACCCACTCAGCCATTATTCGTCGTTCTGTGTGGAGGCAACATTCCCGCTTAGCTTGTTTAGAATGTCGTCCCATGTTTTGAAAAACAATTATTTTCATCGGACGTATTGTGGTGACTTAATGCGTTCGATTTTCCCGAAGCTGCGTCACATTACAAAATTTTTCGCTGACAAAATACGTAATAAAGCACTTTATGGTTGGGTTACCCTCAAAACTGAGATATGTGAGATCGTGCACGAGCACCGGTATTTTTGTACGTCAGATGCGTACGACGGAGGCAAGTTGTTAACAGGGTGACAGTAAAGACCCGGCCCCACGTATCCGGTGCAGCGCGTTGCATTTTCACGAAGGTCCGCGCCAGGGGAGCATGGTTTCGCAGAGATGCGCGCTCTCCATCCCTCTCAATACGGGAGAAGGCTTAGTGCCACGTCAAAAAGCCACGCGTTGACGCGCCGGAACGGATACGTGGGGTCAGGCCTTAACCGCAAGCCCACCAAGCGCACTCAGCTGGGCCTATCGTCTGCAGCACCCTTCGTTATTTCTTCGTGAGAACGTCGCCCTGAATTAACCCACTTCAGACGATCCACATTTTTCTCAGCTTCTACTAATGCGTGCGAGGTACCTGCGGATTTCGTTTGGTTGCTTGCTGATCTTCGGAATATAAGATTCGAGCTAGACGCGCAGCGTGTTCGTTTGAAGCGAGTTACTGCAGGGCGACGTTCCCACAAAGGAACAGTTAAGCAGACGATGGACATAGCTGAGCGCGCTTGGTGGGCATGCGCTTATAACCCTGTTGCAACTTGGCTCCGTCGTACGGCGATGACGCACAAAATTTTCGGCACTCGCGCACGATAGTTGAAGATTTGGGCGGCTGTACAACGAACTTGAAGAATTGAGTGCAGCAGCTGGTTTCCGTCACCGAGTCCTCAACGAGCCCGCCTACCAATCAACCAGACGTCGTGCGCGACCAGTATAGGAGCCAGACTACGACCTATAGACCACCCTAACCAGCTACGCAAGGCCCCACGCCGACCAGTTCCCGTAAGTCTCGGTGACAGACAAACAAGTCGACAGACTGACTAGGTGAGCTTGCTGCCGAAAAAGCGACTATACCTTTGGTGCATTCTTAAAGCTGAGAAAAAACAGCGGGAAAACGCATCCGGCACAAACTGCATACTACAATTGTTAGTGTATATGCTTGGCGGCTCGTGTCGCGCCTAGGGGATTCGGTCTCGCTATAGAAGCAGCCACGAGTCATATTTCGGCTAAAAGTATCGCTTTATGGCATGACATCCCTACAAACGCCCCATTGGGTGATATCTCACCCGGGTATAGTTCAGAACCATTACCAGCATGCTTTAAAATACTTTGTAAACACGGAACGACATCTGTACGTGACTGGTGACCTTATTATATACATGAAATTTTCGAATTAAAAAAATACTATAAGTTAAGAAGCTAAGAGATTTGCAATCAAAGACGTCTAAAGCTGCTCCGTGCTTGGAGCACTCGTTTCCAAAGCAGGCAAAACACTGGTGGCGACCAACACGTTTCTTGGGAATAGCGCTTCGCCGTCCACCAACGTAGTCAACCTCTCACATGTTAGCTAAAATAAGGACGAACTGCTCGTTTTGTCACGGGGCCTCATGTTTTGTCCTGCGACTGGCGCTCATGAAGCTTTTAAACTGGCTAAAGATCTAGAAAATTGCGATAAGGATGGCTGAGCTATAGAAATTGCGAATAAGCAGAGCCAATGCACGTAATCGCAAGAACTTTCCCGCGCTGAAGAGCAATAATCAGTTCAGGCACAAAGTAATCTGGTACTAACACACACAGCATCGGTGTCAAACGTTTTTAAATTCTTAAAAAGCAGTTAAGCGTACTAGCTCAGAGCTCTAATCTTAAGTAATATTTCCAGTGCCACCACAAGCAGTCTTCAAACGGTCTCGTAATCTGTAAAACACCCTAACTTCCTCTAAAACAATGATCCCCGCTAAAGACCATTGTCGACCTTGCAAGAAGCTTCAGTGGAAGGTTTGTGCGCATATGTGAAGGCTTTACACGTCGCTAAAAGCACCGATTTCGATTTTTTCTATAAGAATAAAGATAGTTTCACGTGTGACACAACTGCATCTATTTGCTCGAATGTTCCGTCTGTAAAGTACAGTTTCTTGAACAAACCAAAATGCCCTTCAGATACCGATTTAACAACCACAAATGTCATGCTGCTAGTATTCCTACAGCCTTCCGATATCAACACACGTGCGAATTTCAGGCCAATATTTTGATAAATCATATTGCAACTACGATCCTTCAATCTGGTTTCCGTTCCCACTACAAAATAGACCTTCGAGAATCATATCTAACCCATAGCTCTTATATACTTTTGGTATAAATGAAAGTGCTGGCGAACTTTCCTTTTTATACCCATTAAGTTCATCTCGACCTACCCCATTGTTTTTGCTGCTACTCTTTCAAGCAGATAGATTAGGTCTCTATTTCGTTGTCGGATCATGTGTGCTGCGATCATGTGTGATCAAGTGTGCTGCGCACGCGCTGATGTTTATCGATAATCTGCTCACAACCTATTACGTGTGCTATTAGTTGTGCCGGTGACGCATGTATTGCGGCTTCATTATTTTACTCCGTTTTCGGGTGTAAGCGCTCATGCGCGATATCTTTTTTTTTTCGCCGGTACCGCGGGCATCGTTTCCACACGCACTTCTAACAATCTCTGTCAGCCAGTAACAGTGCTATACTACGTCATTAGTTGCCTTTTATCATTTTACTGTCGCATGTGTGCGTCACTTCGACGAAGCCCGGTCCGGCTTCTGAAATGCCAGTTTTTCCCCGAACGATAACGATTTTTCCTACGTTCCTGATATATATATATACATACATACACATATATATATATATATATATATATATATATATATATATATATATATATATATATATATATATATATATATATATATATATATAATTAATCTGATCTTTTACGTCCGGATCTCTTGTTATCTACTCTAAAAAAAGTCAATAAATAGCACACTTATGAAAATTTGATACTTTCAAGTTTCAGCCAGTAAATCAGTGAAAAAAAAACAAATTTTCTTAAGTGTGCTCCTTTTTTATTATTTGACTATATGTGTAGAAGTAGCATAAGTACTTCTTGAATTATATATATATATATATATATATATATATATATATATATATATATATATATATTAGTTAGCATTATTTGTACAATTCATCTTAACACCTGTAGATAATCGTCATCACCGCTTGGTTCGTTGCGCAGTCAGGCTCGACTGTGAATAAAGAAGTGCTTTGCTGCCCGAACGTTCTCTCACGAAGGGTGGATTGTGCTGTCCGGACCCTCAGTCCTCTCGCTCGACCAGTGTCTTTACGTCAGCCAATCCAATGCACCCCTGGAGCTCCGTTCAGGTCTTCGTTTGTGCCAACAGATCGCGGTAGTGTCTCAAGACGAGAGCTCCAATGCTGGCGACTCCTCAGCGTCGGCACTGACGAGCACCGACACACATGTATGTGAGTGAATGCGCGTGTTGTATAGAAATTCTCACTTTATTACGTGCTCGTGCTGACGGTTCCTTTCTTATGCTTTTGTGTTCGTATGTGTGCGTTGTGTTCATAGGAAGATTTGCCACTCGCACAAATAGCCGCCTTTCTTGAATTCGTCGCGAACGAGTGGAATTACAATGGCTTTTCACGCTCTCAAAGTGATTTATTCCCTTATCCTGATAAACGAGCGGGAAGATTTGGGCAGGGAGGAATGGCACGGAGAAAGAAGTTACGTCAGCGTACTTTTGTGATCTCGAATACACGTGATGGAAAGTGATCGGTCTCACCTAATGTGAAGGCGGTAGGCGAGCGTAAGAGATGATGTGATCATCCTAGCAAACTTGTCCTATAGCTTTGGGGCCCCTATTCGAAAACTCCCTAATGACTACTTCTTGCTCCGCTTGTAAGCTCTCTTTGCCGCGCACCATGCAGCATTTGGCTGAGATGTTCCGAGCCGTGTTCAATTATTCTCATAGTGTGTTCTCACCCAGCATGAATGGGCTTTTATGACTCCTTTAACGATAGTTCTGATTCGGACAACAAAGCGTACAGCATTGATGCCAGTAATTGTGCCGTAACCTGTCTTTCTTTAAATCGCTTCTTTCCAGACGCGCCTAATTTGATGAAGCTTTTTTGAAAGGATCTTACTACAAGAGTCGCACAATTTAGTCCTGGGAGTAGGGTGCTTTATCCGGCAGACTGCATTCACTGTATACATCGCATTTTCTGCCCGTGTAGAGGGAAAGGGCTCTGTTGTTAACTCGAGGCTCAACTGAGTAGATGTTTCCTTCAGCAATCACACGTAAATGTATGTGGGCATTGAAATATAGTGTACCGATGTGGGCTTGTTGGCGCATTTTAAAAAGACAGTATCTGAGCGTTGGCGAAGACGAGGACAAGGAGAAAAACACAAACGCCCATATTTCTAATGTCTCTTGTTCTTGTTAAGATACTGCATTGAAATAGGCGACTGTCAACTCGGAAAATGCGCATACTACGTTGTGATATTAGTGTCGAACTAGTGAAAGATATATACAAAAAAACACCGGGAAGTATTGAAAACTAGGCAGGTCGGTAACGATTCATTGTCAGAGGTAAACAGCGCTTAAAACAGAGACAGAGAAATAGAAAAAAACAAGACGAGCGCTGACTTTCAACTGAAAAAGTTTAGTGAAGAAACATGATATACATACAATTATGCGCACATGCTGTTGCATGGCGAGGAAAGTAAACCAACTAAATAAAGTAAAAAAAACAGCTATGTAGACACGAGGCATCTTCGGCATTTTTCAGTTGATAGTCAGCGCTCGTATTGTGTCATTCTATTTCTCCGTCTCCGTTTTTCGGGCTGTTTACTTCTTACAATGAAAACACTGGAAGCCCAGTCAGAGAAAGTCTTTGGTTTACTATACCCGGCGCTCGAGAGGAAAGAGGGCGTGTAAGAGAATGAAAGATAACTCTGTGATTATATTACACGAAGTCATCGCTATAGCATCGTCCAAGTACTACACATTAACATTGTGTGCGGACAGCCACAATTTGTCGTTAACCATGCGGCTTCTAGAAGGAATTAGAACAGAGCAACCTCGGCTCTCATTGAAGACCGGGTATGCAGTGCTTTGCGACTTTGTTCTCTGTGAGAGGGGGTGGTTATCTACAGCTTAGTATTCCACTAGTGAGTGTTAAACAGAGCGGTACACTGTTTTGTTCAGCACCAATTTCCTGAAGAAGACAAATGAATCGCTATAATGTTTCAATCCCTGTCACAGACATTTCGCACGATCATCGGAAGGCTGAAATCTCCATACGCTCAGTCTATACGGCAGGTATAGGCTACGTATACTGGATGTTTTACATCCGATACTTGCGAGCCTTCAGTATGCACTATGACTCGACTATTCAGTATGCACTATTTGACTATTCAGTATGCACTATACTGTGGAATGTGATACGTCTGAGTTCCTGCGTCTATTATTACAGGCCTCAGCGATGTTGTTCAAGCTCGCACGAATGTTGTTTTTGTTTCCTATTCACTCCTTTCTACTTCTCTATTTTGTCATCCCTTGATATCCATCCCGAAGCGTAGGAGAGCAAACCACCAGCGCGTGTTGTTGACCTTCCTGTCTTTCTTTCTCTTTTCCTTCTTTCCTTCACTCGAAGTCCCGACACGTCTTGTTTGGCGAAATTATGGTGTTGACGCAGTATCAGTGACGTCACCTTGTAGCATTCTTGTCATATTTTGCAGCATGAATATATATAAAGTTGGTAATACCATGGTGTAGGGTAAATATTCTGGGGTGCAGACGAAATAAGCATACCCCAATTGCGAACATGCCTTATCCATTGAATTGATGAGACCAATGTACAACACAAATCTCCCTTAAACCATAAAGAAATTGGCAGATTCCAAGTACGCGGGGGAATCGACGTTATTCAAAGCATGCGTAAGGGTAATGTGACCGTGACGTAACTTTTTGTTGAGTGACACGTTAAGAAATGACGCTAAACATATGTACAAGTGTTGCATGCAGAGACATGAGTTGAACAGTTGCAAATGTTTATATTGCCGGTTGTTTCCACTTGTGCAACGGTGGCAACAGGTATATGAGTATTGGCAATCCCAGAAATAAGCTAATATGAAGCGCTCGTGCTTTCGCGGATCGAAGCCCTGGGCACTGCTACATTAATTATTTCAGTGCATGGCACCTAACTTAAACTGACGTTAACCAGACATGACGGCTGTATAATAGCAGTACTTATGCAACGTCTATAAAAATTGATAGCCACCACTCATCACAAGTGACATTTCACGAACATTAGGGTCTATTCGATAAGTGGTTTTGAGACCTGAAGTAGAATGCTTTAGTAGAATGCTTGATTACCACACAGAATGCTGGGGTTTCATTCCTGTGGGGACAATGACATTCATTCTATGCATTCATCGGGTCAACGCTGCCGATGTCACTTAATGCTCAGGCGTTCAAATTACCCACATGTCTTCTAGCCATTCCTGGCTAGGCATTAAGTGTCGATCATTTGTGGGACATGCTATGAAATGGAGCTAAACAGATGTACTATCAACATCAAAAGAAACCCGAACAGTGGCCAGCCTTCGCTATGGTATCACACCATTTTCTTAGCCTTTCTTTCCATGCAAGGATGTGAACCCCTCTAATATTTTCGTCCAGCATTTCTACAATGGAGGCACACTCATTCTTTCACGATGTCACCGATATACGATGTGCAACATTTACTCTTTCGTGTTGCTCAATACCGGCCTTAGTGGTGAAGTGGTTACCGTGGTGGACTGCTGACGCAGAGGTGACCGTAGAAAATCTCAGCAGTGCCTGCTGCATTTGCATGGAGTCAAAATTTTAGACTCACGTTCTTAGCTTCGGATATACCTTGAAGAAACTCGCGTGGTCGATACCTGCGGAGCCCTTGCACGAATCTCTCGTTTGTTGAGGGCGTAAAAGCACAGAAATTACGGAAATGCATAAGATTTCACTTCAATGACCGATATATAGACACTCGACTGACTATTGCAGTCATATATATATATATATATATATATATATATATATATATATATATATATATATATATATATATATATCTATATATATATATATATATATATATATATATATATATATATATATATATATATATATATATATAGGCTTATATGCAGAAGAATAACTTCGGTTGCCGCAAGGTTATAAATATGAAAGTAGATGCGCTTTCACATAACAACTGTTTATTGTGCCGACGTTTCGACAGGAACCCTGTCTTTTTCAAGGCATAATACTATTTACACATGTTCCGTGCCTTTTTATATCCTGTCGAGACAGGAGGGGAGGGGTCAAATGAGAAAGAGAGAAAAAAAAAGAGGAAGGAAGAAACAGCGAAACGGGAGGACAAACAATAAATAAAATATAGAAAATCTAGGAGAAGAAGCAAGACCGACATGGCGTAATTAGAAAGGGGCAGCTTTTCAACAGAGTAGGGCAGAGGTAGATGAGGAGTGTCATCATTGTCAACAATACCACCCCCGCACCCACACTTCCCCAAGTGGGCAGGGAGCCGCCGTTTTTGTATTTCACCTTTCCGTGTAGTCCGCTGGCGGCTCGTTCCTCTTTGAAGTGTATGACAAGTTAATGGGGAGGGCTTAAGCGCTTTAAGTGCATGCTGGTGGCATCGGGAGTAGCGAAAAAGCCGGTGAATGAGGCACTGCCATCGATATTCATTATATGCATTGGTTCCTTGTCAGTGAAGGAACAGAATGTGCGTTAAAGGATTAACGAAGGAAAAAAAAAAAGAACAGGGGGGGGGGAGAGAGACTGTACCACTCCGGGATAGTCACCACACAGTTGAGGCGCACTGGGAAGATATGCGCGCATGTAGGAAAAAGTTAACGAAACCACCTAGCTGTCAGCTCCTTGTCAGTGAAGTAACAGAATGTGCGTTGAAGCTTGACGAAGAAAAAAAGAAAAAAAAAGCAAAAAAAAAGGGGGGGGGGACCGTACGACCTCCGGGACCACTTATCTGTGCGTTCCGGCTGTGCTTGATGAGGCAAATCGTTTCTATGTTGTCAGATGCATAGGCCAAAAGCTTCGTTAGCGGGTAATATTATTGTCGTAATGAAACCGGACTGATTAGAGAGAAGCGTTTGCGTCTTTTAGCGGTCGTAACGCAGACAGAGTGCCTGGGTGTTCATTTATTCCGTATTTTATCGTGTTAAATTTGTAGATAAAATAAGATTCCCGTTGTTCCCGTTCTCTGATTGTTCGAAAGTTGTTTTCTAGTAGTGTAACCCTGATGTCATCAAAGCTGTGGTCTTTTAATGTGCAGTGTTTTGAAAGTGGAAGGCCTGGAAGAGATCGTACATGTGCCCGATGGTTGTTGAATCTAATTCTAAACGGAGTGTCTGTCTGGCCCACGTATTGCTTGTTACATACCCCACATTCCAAGAGGTATATGACATTGTCTGAGTCACAGTCTAGTGCACCTCTTATCCTGTGCTTAAAATCCGAGTGGGTGCTTTTCGCCACTGTCGTTGTCTGCATGTGTTTGCATACCCTGCATCTGCTTTTTCCGCAAGGTTGACACCCAATTTGAGGTTTCACACCTATCTTTGAATTTATTAAATGATCCTTTATATTTTTCGGCCTTCTGTATACAACACAAGGAGGAGAAGTGAAAATTTTGGATAGTCGCACGCTCTGTTCCAATATGTTAAAGTGTTTTCTTAGGACCTTGTTTATGTTCGGTGGGTTGCTCGTGAAAGTTAATAGCAAGTTTTTGTTGCGGTGTTGGTCGGCGTTTCTCTGGTGGTTGAGAAGAATCTGGCGGTCCAGATTTTCAGCTTTTTTGATGGCGTCATCGATGATAGCTGGTGGGTATTCTTGATTAAGGAGTACTTCGCGCATATGTGTGCTGTTTTTGTGGAAGTCCTCGGTGCGGGAGCAGATTCGTCGAAATCTGTGTGCTTGGGAATAGGGAATGCTGGTCTTGCAATGTCGCGGGTGGCAGCTTTTGAAGTGCAGGTATTGTTGCCTGTCTGTAGGTTTTCTGTATACGTTAGTTACCAACGCACCATCGTCAACTCGAATGAGTACATCAAGAAAGTTTATTTCAGTGTTAGAGTAGGTGTGTGTAAAATAAATGCTGGGGTGTACCTGGTTGAATGCCTGTATGAATTTGAGGAGCTCGTTTTCCGAATGTGTCCAAATTATGAATATATCATCTAGGTACCGTTTATAGAGTAATGGTTTGATATTACAAGATGAAGAAAATTGGACTCTATGTGGTGCATGAATATGTTGGCGTAGTTTGGGGCCATTCTTGTACCCATTGCCGTACCGCTGATTTGAAGATAGTACTGGTTGTTAAATTCAAAGCTGTTCAACTCGAGTACAAGTCTTGTGAAGATTTCAATTACTTTTTTGCTTGGATAAGCGACAGGGTTGTGTGTGCCATACGATTCAACAAGTGCCCTTACACCATCGTCATGTGGGATATTTGTGTAGAGTGAGCTAACATCCAATGTTACGACTTCGAGGCTCGGGAGTTTAACTTGCGACTGCTGAGTTTGTGCCATGAGAGAGAGGGCGTCTTCTATGTGAACCATCGCATCGACGCGCTCCCGCCGTGGACCGTACTCGCGGCCGATGGTCTGCACCCGAGCTTCGCTGGAGTGTCTCTCCTGGCCTGGAACATATACAACCTGCTCCTCGACCTACGGCGGCCATACATCAACAACTGGCTGGAACACGCGCCACAACTGGAGGCGGGGGCGTACGAGCTTCGGGAGACGCCATCCTACTCCCAAGCACTGCGGCGTGACTCTTCCGATGCCACCTGTCGAGGCGGCAAAGAAAATAATATGAACCCAGCAGCCCCGGAAACAGTTGCTGCCCGTTCTCCAGGCCAGCATACCCCGTCGGGACCCCCCTCACCGAGTGCAACACAGCCATCACGCTTGCCACGGCTGTCATCGACGCCTACAACACACACCCCGGAAACGGCGACGAAGGGTAATCCGGGCCAACAACAACGGCCAGCTTGTACCAAAATCAACAGCGACGAGTGGCCAGAATAAACCACCCGCAAGGAAAAATCAGCAGCCAACATCATCAACGAACAAGCAGCAACCACCAGCTGCCAACAGCAGGCGTCTACAGGCCAGCTCGTCACGGGAGGCACAACGGGATGGAGCTCCAACCCAAACCAGGTACGACCTCCGGGCACCTTGCGGCCGCTATTCGCCGCGTCTGTGCAAAGTGACATACTGGCTGTGTGAGTGGGCAAACTCCGTCCGTTTCAGATGAACTAGGCCATAGAACGGGTCCAAATTTTCTTAAACTTAGAAAAGTGGTTGACAAAAGAATACGGCATGAACTTCACGTGCAAAGCCTCGAGCAATATGTACTGGCGGGTACGGCTCCGAAGGGGCTGCGCTTGTCGCTAACACCATCGATGCATAACTTTGCCGAAGGGGAAATGAAACGGTGGAACGAATATTCTCGATCACGCCACACAGGAGCTAACGAAGGTCACCATCGAACACTGTAGAAAGACTCTAAACGCACTGACAGACGAGGAGCGGTATTTAAGAAATAACTTTTCTCTTTCGGAGTGGGAAACTAAAGAACTAGACGTATTTGAGCACAAAAAAACGGAGGAAATTGAAAAACTTAAGAAGAAGAAATTTGCGCGGGACAATGTGTCACATATACCCACTGCTGCTTACAGAAAAAAATACCAAATCATCTCACGTTCAAAAAAATTTGCCACCACACCCCAAAGAGCCAAACGTTATTAACCTTTCCGACAAAGAACTTAGCAAAGAAGAATTGAGTATACTATCACGCGGACTTACATTCTGCCCTGGCAACGGAAGGTATGATGAATTCACGCTCCTAAAAGACCTAGACAACTTCGCACGAAATTTAAGATTGGAGGAATATTTCTTTGATAAACCCGAAAAAGATAACGCACTTTTTCGTGGGGTAATTGGACGGCAATGGACCCCAGACGCCAACAGAGATCGACATCTGGATCTCTATATAGACGCGGTTCAAAAAGATGTTATACATGCTGTACAAAGTGCACAAACCAAGCATGAATAACATATCAAAAAGAGAAAAAGAGGCACTACTCACGTTGAGCAACTGCGAAGATCTCGTCATCAAACCAGCAGACAAAGGAGGCGCGATTGTTGTTCTGAATAGATCGGACTACATTGAGGAAGGCAAGCGACAACTAAATAACAAACAATTCTACAAACACCTCGACTTTGACCCTACCACGGAGCACAAAAAAATCATTGTAACAACCCTAGAGAATCTCACACGTGAAGGCGCCATTAATTCAAAGCTTAAAAAGGCACTTATTACGGTACATTCGGCGCCTGGTCGTTTTTACATGCTGCCGAAGATTCATAAAGAGAATAACCCTGGCAGACCCATTATATCAGGCACGGGAACGTTAACGGAACCCATTTCCAGTTATATTGATTCTTTAATCAAAGACATACCACCCACACATGAGTCCTTCTTGCGTGACACAAACCACTTCCTTCGGGAAATAGCAGACGTGAAAATTCCAGACGGTGCATTTCTCGTAACATTGGATGTTAGCTCACTCTACACAAATATCCCACATGACGATGGTGTAAGGGCACTTGTTGAATCGTATGGCACACACAACCCTGTCGCTTATCCAAGCAAAAAAGTAATTGAAATCTTCACAAGACTTGTACTCGAGTTGAACAGCTTTGAATTTAACAACCAGTACTATCTTCAAATCAGCGGTACGGCAATGGGTACAAGAATGGCCCCAAACTACGCCAACATATTCATGCACCACATAGAGTCCAATTTTCTTTCATCTTGTAATATCAAACCATTACTCTATAAACGGTACCTAGATGATATATTCATAATTTGGACACATTCGGAAAACGAGCTCCTCAAATTCATACAGGCATTCAACCAGGTACACCCCAGCATTTATTTTACACACACCTACTCTAACACTGAAATAAACTTTCTTGATGTACTCATCCGAGTTGACGATGGTGCGTTGGTAACTAACGTATACAGAAAACCTACAGACAGGCAACAATACCTGCACTTCAAAAGCTGCCACCCGCGACATTGCAAGACCAGCATTCCCTATTCCCAAGCACACAGATTTCGACGAATCTGCTCCCGCACCGAGGACTTCCACAAAAACAGCACACATATGCGCGAAGTACTCCTTAATCAAGAATACCCACCAGCTATCATCGATGACGCCATCAAAAAAGCTGAAAATCTGGACCGCCAGATTCTTCTCAACCACCAGAGAAACGCCGACCAACACCGCAACAAAAACTTGCTATTAACTTTCACGAGCAACCCACCGAACATAAACAAGGTCCTAAGAAAACACTTTAACATATTGGAACAGAGCGTGCGACTATCCAAAATTTTCACTTCTCCTCCTTGTGTTGTATACAGAAGGCCGAAAAATATAAAGGATCATTTAATAAATTCAAAGATAGGTGTGAAACCTCAAATTGGGTGTCAACCTTGCGGAAAAAGCAGATGCAGGGTATGCAAACACATGCAGACAACGACAGTGGCGAAAAGCACCCACTCGGATTTTAAGCACAGGATAAGAGGTGCACTAGACTGTGACTCAGACAATGTCATATACCTCTTGGAATGTGGGGTATGTAACAAGCAATACGTGGGCCAGACAGACACTCCGTTTAGAATTAGATTCAACAACCATCGGGCACATGTACGATCTCTTCCAGGCCTTCCACTTTCAAAACACTGCACATTAAAAGACCACAGCTTTGATGACATCAGGGTTACACTACTAGAAAACAACTTTCGAACAATCAGAGAACGGGAACAACGGGAATCTTATTTTATCTACAAATTTAACACGATAAAATACGGAATAAATGAACACCCAGGCACTCTGTCGGCGTTACGACCGCTAAAAGACGCAAACGCTTCTCTCTAATCAGTCCGGTTTCATTACGACAATAATATTACCCGCTAACGAAGCTTTTGGCCTATGCATCTGACAACATAGAAACGATTTGCCTCATCAAGCACAGCCGGAACGCACAGATAAGTGGTCCCGGAGGTCGTGCGGTCCCCCCCCCCCCTTTTTTTTGCTTTTTTTTTCTTTTTTTTCTTTTTTTCTTCGTCAAGCTTCAACGCACATTCTGTTCCTTCACTGACAAGCAGCTGACAGCTAGGTGGTTTCGTTAACTTTTTCCTACATGCGCGCATATCTTCCCAGTGCGCCTCAACTGTGTGGTGACTATCCCGGAGTGGTACAGTCTCTCTCCCCCCCCCCCCTGTTCTTCTTCTTCTTTTTTTTTTCCTTCGTTAATCCTTTAACGCACATTCTGTTCCTTCACTGACAAGGAACCAATGCATATAATGAATATCGATGGCAGTGCCTCATTCACCGGCTTTTTCGCTACTCCCGATGCCACCAGCATGCACTTAAGCGCTTAAGCCCTCCCCATTAACTTGTCATACACTTCAAAGAGGAACGAGCCGCCAGCGGACTACACGGAAAGGTGAAATACAAAACGGCGGCTCCCTGCCCACTTGGGGAAGTGTGGGTGCGGGGGAGGTATTGTTGACAATGATGACACTCCTCATCTACCTCTGCCCTACTCTGTTGAAAAGCTGCCCCTTTCTAATTACGCCATGTCGGTCTTGCTTCTTCTCCTAGATTTTCTATATTTTATTTATTGTTTGTCCTCCCGTTTCGCTGTTTCTTCCTTCCTCTTTTTTTTTCTCTCTCTCTTTCTCATTTGACCCCTCCCCTCCTGTCTCGACAGGATATAAAAAGGCACGGAACATGTGTAAATAGTATTATGCCTTGAAAAAGACAGGGGTTCCTGTCGAAACGTCGGCACAATAAACAGTTGTTATGTGAAAGCGCATCTACTTTCATATTTATAACCTTGCGGCAACCGAAGTTATTCTTCTGCATATATATATATATATATATATATATATATATATATATATATATATATATATATATATATATATATATAATTTTTGTTCACTAGTACAGTGGTGTTGTGCACTTATTATTTTAATTATTAGGTATACATGATCTGTATATCATGTTAACATATATATGTGTGTATGAGTTAGATTTATCAGAGTACTCTTTTATTTCCACAGAGAAATTATCAAGTTTTTTTGCGTGTATGCGCGTGCCTTTTTATTCATCTGAACTTATTACCTTTGATGTTTAAATTGATGCTTTAAGGATCAACACTGACATTTGTTTTGACGATGTTATGTTAAAATTACCAATATTATTTCTTGCCATTCTTGGGTAGACGAACTGTCAATCACCTAGTGGCACATAACCGCATACCTGCAATATGTGTGCCACACATCTGGAAGGAAGGCTTTGACGACATACGCGATGGGATCGTGGCATTATTCATGACTTGGCGGGCAATCATATTCGTGAAACCATTTTACCCTCCCGTACTAATTTGGTTTACCTAAAGCTAAACGAGTGATCACGAGAGCAACCAGTTGTAGGTGACTAGGTAGATAGATAGACAGACCATTGAAGTAAATTTTTTCTTCTTAGTCAATTGAACGCTTTGTCAATTGAATTTTTTTAATGCTTTCTAGTAACTTTCCAGCACTGCTCAGTTATAGGTGTACATATAAATTATTAAAACGGCAATCGTTATTTAGGCGCTGAAAGGTGCATTTACAACGCAAAATATCTTTTAAAACCAAATTCAAAATAAACTTCGCTTATCAAAATATAAAACGAAGCTGGAGCTACAGATATTGTCACAATCATAAAATACCACCATGGTCATTACAAACATATATATCCACACATGGGGAAGGGCCGATCGTATATGCGTTCAAAGATAACGTAGCATTTGTTTTGCTTCACTGCAGTACGACACTATCACACGGTGAAGCATACTTGCTTTGCGGTAAAGCATATTTGTTGCGAACACACTGAAGGCGGCGCTCCCTGATGTATACAACTTGTAGGAGCTTCTTGCACAAGCTCCTACTAAGTTTGAACAGCGCGAATGAATGCAGACAGAAGAGAATAAGCACATACACCCACACAGAATAAACATCCTTGCTTCACGATCATTGATCGAAGGTGTGCCTGTAAAAAATCTAGCTATATATGTAGCGAAAGGTATTGGATCTCTTGGGTTGCTGATGACAAGCAGACTAATAAGAGTTAACATCTTATGTGCATCAAATTCATATCGCCATGCGCTTTTGCATGTGTGAATTCACACACAAATGCATAGATTGTAACCTGACAATTCAGGGCTAAGTAACGCGCATGTTTTCGTTTCCACCGTTTTCAACTCTGGTCACAACAACGCAATTTCAACTCGAACGACTAGATCAAAGTAAATATTATCTCTAGAGACCAGATTCGTGATGACATGATGTGATTACATCTCATGCTATTGCGCATACAAGTATGATAAAGAAACTAGTCCGCCAACGCACTTCAGCTAGCTCACATGCTTTATATATAGTTCTATGTGCATTGTACATCATTCGTCAGACATTCAGAACTGCTTCTCATCTGACGATCTAATTCATGCAGTATCGATTGTAATGTGTGTTTATGACGGTATGCCGTTTTATGAGAAAGGTGGCCATATCAGCTGCTTAAAGAAGGAACGAACGTTATCGCGGAGGCTCACGTTGGGAGCACACTTATGAAAACTGAATTAGTAACCTTACTCCTAGTACGTGTCATACACGCAAATAGTCTAAAACAATCTAGAAGTTTCTCAAACATTCTGGAACCGGCTGCACCGATCAATTTTTTATGGGTATATCGATCATATAAAAAAGAAATGAGCGAGTGCGGAATATCACCACTACTGTATACAACCAAATCTCTTTCAACGATTCACTCACAACTTTTCTACATGTAGCCACCGAGAAAATCAACCATAAAAATTAAGTCGTACAATAAACTCGGCTGTTATAAATAATACAGTTGTGATTGTCTCATTGACTTTACATCATGCTGGTAATTGTCACCTGTACGCATTCCTTGCACAACTTGTTTCACTTGCAGTACAAATTCGTTTTGCAACAATATTTATGAGTGCAAAGTTCATCTTGGATTTTCTCAAGAGTACCCAATATGCACTATAAGCACGCAGTTTATGTAGCTGTATTTAATACCAAAAACTTGGTTCCCTAGATTCAACAACTGCAATAACTTTTGTTGTGCAGTGATGATATATATATATATATATATATATATATATATATATATATATATATATATATATATATATATATATATATATATATGCGCTCACGTACCCTGCAATCTACCATGTCCCTGACGCCTCTCAGCAAACGCCTCCTCCCATGCCATCCCCTTGTCCCGGTGTCCCCAGGATCCGAGATCCACCCATCTTCACGGGCGCCGATGACAATGACGTGGAGGACTGGCTTGCTATTTATGAGCGCGTGAGCGTCCCCAACAAATGGGACGAGGACGGCAAGTTGACAAACTTGGTATTCTACCTTGCGGGCGTTGCAAGCTTGTGGTACAACAACCACGCGTCTGATTTCGCAACCTGGTCCGATTTCAAGACCGCTATCACTAACGTTTTTGGCCGCCCTGCCGTTCGTAAGCTGCAAGCCGAGACGCGCTTACGCAAATGCACTCAGCAGGCCGGTGAGTCATTCACCAGTTTTATAGAAGATGTCCTGGACCTGTTCAAGAAATCCAAGGACAGCATGTGTGAATCAGACAAGATCCGCAACGTCATGAAGGGCATTGACGATGATGCCTTCACGATGCTGCTTGCCAAAACCCCAGGCACAGTAGCTGAGGTCATCACGCTGTGCCAGAGCTACGAGGAGCTCCGCCGGCAGCATTCGATGACCCGTCGCTCCACACCACGAGATGCAGGGCTTGCAGGCGTGGAGGCGAGCTGTGATCAGGTGGCACTGCTGGCAGACCTCAAGTCCTTCAAACGTGAGGAAATCGCATGGCAGTTCTCTCTCCTGCCCTTTGCCCACCCACCGGCTGCTCAACAATCGGCCACTACCATTCTTCCACCCATCCGCCGAGCAATTGAGCAGAAAATAGCGGAGGTTATGCCTGCGTACCAACCACAACAGCTTCCGGCCCCTGCGCCCCCAAGTTACGCCTAAGTGGTCGCCAGGCCGCCTCCAGTCGTTAAACCGCCCGCCCCACTGATTTACGCAGAAGCTGCCGCGCGACCTCCATCCTTTGCAGTGACTATGCCGGCTACGTATGTTGACGTGACCTCTCAGACTCAGCTCCAGCACCCCCTGCAGCCTTTCCAGCCACCGTTCCGTCCATCGGCTCTTGCGTCATGGACAAGACCTACCCCAGCGAACCGAGGGCGCACACCCGACAACCAGCCCATCTGCTACGCCTGCGGTTACGCCGGTTACGTAGCCCGTTATTGCCATCGTGTAACCGGCTCCAATTTCTTCGCCTATTGCTGGCCACCTCAGCCGTCCATATCTCGACGAACCACCGTCTATGCCACTGCCGTCTCGCCCAGGTCCATCTCCGCGAAGGCCGCCGTCTCCACGACGTCGTTCCTTGTCCCCCATGAGGCCAAGTTCGGCTACTCATGAGCAGGAAAAGTAGTCGTCGCAGTCCCCCAGGCAAGGACTGCGATGCTATTGCGATGTGAAAGCCCTCAGAGCCGCCCATCTAATGTCATACAGGTGCTTGTGGACGGTGTTCATGCATCTGCTCTTATTGACACTGGAGCTGCAGTATCCGTTATGGACGAAAACTTTTGCCGCTTGCTTCGAAAAGTGACGACGCCGATTTCTGTGTTGTCCCTTCGTACTGCCGGTTCACATCGTATCCATCCTTCAGCAGAGTGCACAGCTCGCGTTGTCGTTCAGGACGTTCTGTATGTCGGCCAATTCATCATCATTCCTGCATGCTCTCATGACGTCGTCCTGGGGTGGGATTTTCTCTCCCGCGACGACGCCGTCATGCATTGTGCCGCTGCCGAAATTGAACTCTCACCCGTCCCGCATTTGACGCCGGAAGACAGTCCCTCGAAACTGAGTAAGATTCTCGTGAAAGACGATACCATAGTGCCTCCAAGCTCGGCGATTGGTGTATCTGTCTACTGCGCTGGACTCTCCGACACAATTGCACTCGTTTCGCCATCCGACCGTGCTTGCCGAAGGAAAGGGTTGCTAGAACCTTTCGCGACCGTGCAAATCACCCAGAGCAACGCCGCTATTTTTGTGACGAACCCATCCCCGTGCACTGTTACCTTGGTCCGAGGGGAATGTCTCGGCAGAGTGGAACCAGTGGATAACGCACAAGTCCTGGACGTACCTGATGACTCGCGTTGTCCCAGTTCATGTACCGTCAGCACTGTTTTCACTTATGATTCATTATCTGCTGATGTATTTGGCCCCTACATTGATGACAATCTTACATCGGTACAGCGTTTACAGCTTCTGGACCTGCTGCGAGAATATTGTTACGGTGCGATGCCTTTATTTACAGGAGATGATCAATGCGAGAGTCCAGAGATCTGGCCGATCACCGCTCGTGCCAACCTCGTTCTCCTCTTCTTCCACGCGCCCCCACAGTATCGTAGCGATTCCCCCTTTGCAGACGATGCCCAACGGGCAAGTTAGGCTTCGTTGCGATGATGATAGCGTATTAGACGGGCAACATGAACGACGTTGGTCTTGCTTGATTGATTTGTGGGGTTTAACGTCCCAAAACCACCATATGATTATGAGAGACGCCGTAGTGGAGGGCTCCGGAAATTTCGACCACCTGGGGTTCTTTAACGTGCACCCAAATCTGAGTACACGGGCCTACAACATTTCCGCCTCCATCGGAAATGCAGCCGCCGCAGCCGGGATTCGAACCCGCGCCCTGCGGGTCAGCAGCCGAGTACCTTAGCCACTAGACCACCGCGGCGGGGCGGTTGGTCTTGCTTGAGCGGCGGCCAGTTGACAATGGCTGAGATATCACGTACGTGACATCGCTGAGACGTTGCAAGACAACAAACGGACCGGTGTAGTTGGCCAGAAACTTTTGGCAGAGGCCGCGCTTGCGAAGCGGCATCCAAAGCCACACCAAATGCCCTTTCTCAAACCATACGTGCCGGTGACTTCTGTCGTAACGGTTCTTGGAGCGTTTATGTGAGACGAAAGTTCAAAGACAAGCGATGCGCCGGGCCTCTTCTGCGCGGCAAATGGTTTCGGCGAGAGTAGGTTGATCAGTCTCGGAAAAAGAAAGGATAGTGTCAAGAGCTGTGCGGGGTTGGCGTGCGTAGAGCAGATAAAATGGACTGTATCTCGTTGTTTCGTGCTGTGCAGTGTTGTAGGCGAAAGTTATAAATGGCAAAATCGCGTACCATGTTTTGTGTCCAGAATCAACATACATGGAAATCATGTTGACGAGAGTCCTATTTGTTCGTTCCATCAAACCATTAGCCTGCGGGTGATACTGGGTAGTGTGACGAAAATGGCACGAAGCAAGACGAAGAAGGTCTTCAAGTACATCGGCAACAAATTGCCGCCCGCGATCACTGATGATGACACGAGGGGATGCATGGCGTAATATAACGTGTGACAGCATGAACTGTGAAACTTGAGTGGCCGTTGCCGCAGGAATCGCCACAGTTTCGGCCTAACGTGTGAGGTGGTCAACGTCCACAATAATTCATCGGTTGCCGTTCGTTGATCGCGGAAAAGGGCCGAGCGGGTAGACACCTACGACGTCAAATGGTGAACTCGGAGGTGTTATGGGATGAAGTAGTCCGGCTGGCGGAGTTGTAGGACGCTTGTGGCGTTGACATTGCTCACAGCTCGCAACGTATGCAGTCAAACTTTTACGCATCTTCGGCCAGAAGAAGCGTTCTCGCGTGCGATGAAATGTCCTAGAAAAACCCATATAGTTAGATGTTGGGTTGTCGTGCATTGCTCGAAGTACGTGTTGTCGAAGACTTGTAGGCACAACTAGAAGTAGGCGAGGGCCTACGCCGGAATAATTCTTTTTGTAAAGAATGCCATCCTTTACGACGGAACCACGTTGACCATTCGTTCCGGAAATAAAGAAAGAAGCGAGACTGTTGTCATTGCGTTGCTGTGCTCGAAAAGTTGTTAGGTCAGGAAACGGAGTATCCACTACAGCCAAATATTTATCAAAGTTGTCAGCGTCACACTCGGTTGTCGGAAGGGGAAGTCGTGAAAGGCAATCGGCGTCGGCATGACGACGACCGCTCCAACAAGATTGGTGGAAGGTGCGGGGTACAGCGGAGTGATCCAAGGCGAACGATCACGGAGGCGCTACCTCAAGAACTACGCCCAAGCCACCGACTGGCTTGTCTACCACCGATCTCTATCGATCCGATTTCTGACGGCGACACCACGCACTCTTCGTCTGGCGCTGCGTGGCCCGGACACATGGTACCACGAAGCTTCTCTGGGACGGTCGGAGAAGGCGACGACGAATGGCTGAAACAGTTCAACCGTGTGAGTAAATACAACTGTTGGGATGCGGCCTCCCGGTTGTCCAACGTCGGATTGTTTCTTCAAGGGACGGCGTTGGTGTGGTTTGAAAACCACTAAGAAACAATAACGACCTGGGAAGCGTTTGAGCTGCTTCGGGGACCCATTGATGAAGAAGAAGCGCGCTGAGGAAACTTTGATGCAGCGTGCTCAAGTCCCCGGTGAAACATGCACAACGTACATCGAAGAGATTCTGAAATTGTGCAAGTCTGTAGACCCACGTATGAAAGAAGATGACAAGGTAGGGTATCTTCTCAAAGGGGTTGCTGAGGATGTCTACATTTTCCTCATCGGTAAGGACACCTTGGCGTCTGTAGCGGACATACTACAACACTGCCGCACGTTTAAGACACTGAAGGCTAGGCGCATCACTCCCAAATTTGGTAGACTTGCCAACGTCACCACCGTTGCAAGTGTCGACGTCCCTCCAACATCCTCCTGTGATCTTGCCTCAATGATCAGGCAAATCGTACGCGAAGAAATTGGACGACATGATGCTGTCAACCCGCCGAGAGCACCTGCTATCAACACCTCCCCGCCATACGACGCCATGTGTGCTGCCGTTGATGCCACGCTATTTGATGCGCCCCAATAAGAGCATTAGAGCCCCCAACCGACAACTTACATCATCGCCGTGGTTTGCAGAACGCCTCCCGCCAACCACCTACAATGGTGTCTTCGTGGGACGATCATGGGCACATGGCGCCTCGTGGAAGGTTTGGCGACGTGCGTGAGGCCCCTGTGTGCTATAACTGCGGTTTCCGTGGACATGTGGCTCTATTCTGTGGTCAAAGCGTCGCCCCCAGCAGCGCTACTACGAGGGATCATCAGCTTCTTCTCGACAAAACCGCTTGCGCGGTGGTATGCGTTCAATGCGGGACGCGTACGTTGGGGACGGCTTTCAGCAAACGACCCACAGTGATACTCATGTAGGACGCAATTTCCACCGGAATTTACGCAACGACTCGCCTTCCTCCGTGCGAAGCTTGACGCCCCCCACAACACGCCAGTTCCGTTCCTCATCTCCTGGTCGACGCGTCACCTCCCCGCCTCCGGGAAACTAGGTGGTGCGACCAATGGAGGTGAGGTCGCCGAACATTTGTCACTACATCTGCCTATGCCTCCACCCGTTTTTATGACGCAAAATAGGGTCCTCGTGCTTATTGATGGAATTCGTACGATGGCTTTGATAGATACTGGAGCAGCTATTTCAGTGATGAGTCTTAACTTCAAATTGCGGCTAGGACATAAAGTGATGTTTCGCTGGGACAGTTGTGAATCATTTCGTGCAGTGAGCGGGGAGACATTGTGCCCGATCGGTGTGTGTGTTGTTAGTGTCACTTTGGGTGACAAGGTCTTCGAGGCTGAATTCGCCGTCCTGACCAGCTCCACCCATGACATCATCTTGGGCATCAATTATCTACGCGAGTGCGGGGCTACTGTAGATTGCGGTGCTGGCGAGATTATGCTATCGGCATTTACTGACGATCCTAGGTGCTGTCAAGGATCTATCACCGTCATTGAGGATGTTGTCTTGCCCCCCAACTCGATGAAGGCCATACGCATTGACGCCTCTGCCTCGGATGCCGGAAAGTTCTTGTGGTGCCCATTTCTCTCAATTGCGCCAAGAAAAATATGATCGTTCCACATTGTGTTCTGTCGATCAGTGATATGCGATCGGTCTTATGGGTGTCGAACTATTCAAATGAACCTCTCATGCTACCCTGCGGAATGCGACTCGCCCGCTTCGAACAAAATTTGACGAGCTTTATTGCATCTTTAAGTGACGAGAGAGTAGAACCTATTCGTGCAACGTACCATACAGAAGCCAACTTTCTGAGTATGGTAAACAAGTCGCTATCATCAGAAAAACGTCCAGCTTTGGTCGAAGTCCTTGCGAAGCACGCTACTATATTGGACTTGGCGCAGAAAGAAGAGCAAATAATTGTGCCCGAGTCGCGTACTCGCCATGGGATTGACACAGGATCCGCTCACCCTATCCGGCAGAAACCATACCATGTCTCATTTGCCGAGCGCAAGGTCATTACTCAACAGGTAGAAGAGATGTTAAAGAAAAGGGTCCTCAAAGAGTCTTGTAGCCCTTGGGCTGCCCCTGTGATTCTTGTCCGAAAAAAGGATGGTACATGGCGATTCTGCGTGGATTACAGATGGCTCAACTCTGTTACTAAAAAGGATGTCTACCCGCTTCCCAGGATTGATGATGTCATCGATTGTTTACATTCGGCATCGTACTTCTCCTCCGTGGATTGGAGATCTGGTTATGGGCAAATCCCCATGTACCCGAATGACAAAGAGAAAACGGCCTTCATAACCCAAGATGGTCTATTTGAATTCAATGTAATGCCGTTTGGCCTATGCAACGCTCCAGCCACGTTTGAGCGCTTCATGGACTCTATGTTACATGGACTAAAGTGGGAAGTTTTTCTTTGCTACCTGGATGACATTATACTTTTTGGCCGAACATTCGATGAACACAACCATCGTTGAGACATTGTTCTCACCTGCCTTGAGAGAGCTAAGCTCACCCTGAACTCTAAGAAGTGTCACTTTGGCAGCCGTGAGACTCTCGTTATCGGTCACCTGGTGGACAAGCATGGCGTTCGACCCCACCCCCAAAAAGTCGCAGCAGTCAGCAGCTTCAAACAACCGCAGTCGGTACGAGAATTGCAAAGCTTTTTGGGCCTATGCTCGTACTTCCGTCGCTTCGTGCCCAGGTTCGCCAACCTCGTTCTCCTCTTCTTCCATGCGCCCCCTCAGTATCGTAGCAATATCATTCTTCTTTCGATGTCGGGCGAGGTTCTCTCGGTCGCGCGTCCACTGTTACACATCGTATTGACACTGCTGCCCATCCACCATTACGGCAACGTCCCTACCGCCTGTTGAATGTCGGGAAATGAACGAGCCGGTTGATGATATGCTCAGACGCGACGTTATTCGGCCCTCGGACTGTCCATGGGCGTCTCCTGTTGTTCTTGTCGCGAAGAAAGATGGTTCGGTGCGGTTCTGTGTGGACTACAGACGGCTCAATAAGATCACTCGCAAGGATGTTTATTCACTGCCGCGCATCGATGATGAAATTGACAGCCTTCACGGAGCCGAATTTTTTTCTTCTCTCGATCTGCGCTTGGGGTACTGGCAAGTACCCATGGCTGATGACGCTCGACCGAAGACTGCGTTCATCACACCCGACGGCTTGTACGAATACAACGTCATGCCGTTTTGTCTATGTAATGCACCTGTGACCTTTGAGCGCATGTTGTACACCGTTCTGCGCAACTTGAAATGGCACACGTGCTTGTGTTACCTCGACGACGTTGTTGTGTTCACCCCAGATTTCTCCACGCATCTCCAACGTCTGAAAGAAGTTTTCGCACGTGTGAGCGATGCCGGCTTGCAACTAAATCTGAAGAAGTGCCGCTTTGCAGCACGGCAACTCACCATCCTAGGGTACGTCGTGTCTAAGGATGGTATTCTTCCTGACCCAGCCAAGCTTCGGATCGTGGCTGAATTCCCCAAACCTGCGTCAGTCAAAGAACGGCGTAGTTTCGTAGGCCTTTGCTCACACTTCCGACGCTTCATACGAAACTTTGCTACGATTATATCACCACTGACGAAGCTCCTTGGAAGTAACGGGTCCCTCGATTCATGGTCGCCTGAGTGGGACGACGCGTTCGCGAAGCTCCGCCATTTTCTGACGTCTCCTCCCATTCTACGCCACTACGACCCTACGGCCGCGACTGAGGTGCACACAGAGGCCAGTAATATAGGCCTCGGCGCAGTCCTGGCGCAGCGCAAACCCGGATTTCCTGAATATGTCGTAGCATATGCAAGCCGTACGCTCGCGAGAGCCGAGACAAACTACACCGTCACGGAGAAAGAGTGCCTGGCAACCGTCTGGGCACTTACAAAGTTTCGACCTTATTTGTATGGTCGCCCATTTCATGTCGTCACCGACCATCATGCACTATGCTGGCTTTCATCATTGAAGGATCCCTCAGGCCGTCTCGCCCGTTGGGCTCTTCGCTTACTAGACTACGACATCCGCGTGCTGTACCGCAACGGACGCCAGCATGCTGACGCCGACGCCCTCTCGCGCTCCCCTCTGCCTGAAGGTGATGTGCTCTGCTCAGTATCCTCGGCTGCTGTTTCTGCCATTGATGTTGACATCATCGCTACCGAACAGCGAAAGGATAATTTGATCGGCCCGCTCATTGATTTGCTCTCTGATCCATTCGCAACGCCATCCACGCGTGCCTTGCGTCGTCAAGCTCGCCATTTCGCCATCCGTGACGGCCTTCTACACCGACGCAATTACGACGCCGATGGCTGGCAGTGGTTACTCGTGATACCCCGCAGGCTGCGGTCAGATATATGTGAATCCTTCCATCCTGATCCGCAATGCGTGCACTCTGGGGTATTCAAAACCTACCGCCGCATTCGACAACGCTACTTATGGCGTGGGATGTACCGCTACGTGCAGCAGTTCGCTCGCTCCTGCCTCGCTTGCCAACGCCGCAAACCGTCAGCAAACATGTCGCCAGCCAGTCTGCAACCGTTACCTTGCCCTGAGCGTCCGTTACCTTGCCCTGAACATCCTCCTGTGATCTTGCCTCAATGATCAGGCAAATCGTACGCGAAGAAATTGGACGACGTGATGCTGTCAACCCGCCGAGAGCACCTGCTATCAACACCTCCCCGCCATACGACGCCATGTGTGCTGCCGTTGATGCCACGCTATTTGATGCGCCCCAATAAGAGCATTAGAGCCCCCAACCGACAACTTACATCATCGCCGTGGTTTGCAGAACGCCTCCCGCCAACCACCTACAATGGTGTCTTCGTGGGACGATCATGGGCACATGGCGCCTCGTGGAAGGTTTGGCGACGTGCGTGAGGCCCCTGTGTGCTATAACTGCGGTTTCCGTGGACATGTGGCTCTATTCTGTGGTCAAAGCGTCGCCCCCAGCAGCGCTACTACGAGGGATCATCAGCTTCTTCTCGACAAAACCGCTTGCGCGGTGGTATGCGTTCAATGCGGGACGCGTACGTTGGGGACGGCTTTCAGCAAACGACCCACAGTGATACTCATGTAGGACGCAATTTCCACCGGAATTTACGCAACGACTCGCCTTCCTCCGTGCGAAGCTTGACGCCCCCCACAACACGCCAGTTCCGTTCCTCATCTCCTGGTCGACGCGTCACCTCCCCGCCTCCGGGAAACTAGGTGGTGCGACCAATGGAGGTGAGGTCGCCGAACATTTGTCACTACATCTGCCTATGCCTCCACCCGTTTTTATGACGCAAAATAGGGTCCTCGTGCTTATTGATGGAATTCGTACGATGGCTTTGATAGATACTGGAGCAGCTATTTCAGTGATGAGTCTTAACTTCAAATTGCGGCTAGGACATAAAGTGATGTTTCGCTGGGACAGTTGTGAATCAATTCGTGCAGTGAGCGGGGAGACATTGTGCCCGATCGGTGTGTGTGTTGTTAGTGTCACTTTGGGTGACAAGGTCTTCGAGGCTGAATTCGCCGTCCTGACCAGCTCCACCCATGACATCATCTTGGGCATCAATTATCTACGCGAGTGCGGGGCTACTGTAGATTGCGGTGCTGGCGAGATTATGCTATCGGCATTTACTGACGATCCTAGGTGCTGTCAAGGATCTATCACCGTCATTGAGGATGTTGTCTTGCCCCCCAACTCGATGAAGGCCATACGCATTGACGCCTCTGCCTCGGATGCCGGAAAGTTCTTGTGGTGCCCATTTCTCTCAATTGCGCCAAGAAAAATATGATCGTTCCACATTGTGTTCTGTCGATCAGTGATATGCGATCGGTCTTATGGGTGTCGAACTATTCAAATGAACCTCTCATGCTACCCTGCGGAATGCGACTCGCCCGCTTCGAACAAAATTTGACGAGCTTTATTGCATCTTTAAGTGACGAGAGAGTAGAACCTATTCGTGCAACGTACCATACAGAAGCCAACTTTCTGAGTATGGTAAACAAGTCGCTATCATCAGAAAAACGTCCAGCTTTGGTCGAAGTCCTTGCGAAGCACGCTACTATATTGGACTTGGCACAGAAAGAAGAGCAAATAATTGTGCCCGAGTCGCGTACTCGCCATGGGATTGACACAGGATCCGCTCACCCTATCCGGCAGAAACCATACCATGTCTCATTTGCCGAGCGCAAGGTCATTACTCAACAGGTAGAAGAGATGTTAAAGAAAAGGGTCCTCAAAGAGTCTTGTAGCCCTTGGGCTGCCCCTGTGATTCTTGTCCGAAAAAAGGATGGTACATGGCGATTCTGCGTGGATTACAGATGGCTCAACTCTGTTACTAAAAAGGATGTCTACCCGCTTCCCAGGATTGATGATGTCATCGATTGTTTACATTCGGCATCGTACTTCTCCTCCGTGGATTGGAGATCTGGTTATGGGCAAATCCCCATGTACCCGAATGACAAAGAGAAAACGGCCTTCATAACCCAAGATGGTCTATTTGAATTCAATGTAATGCCGTTTGGCCTATGCAACGCTCCAGCCACGTTTGAGCGCTTCATGGACTCTATGTTACATGGACTAAAGTGGGAAGTTTTTCTTTGCTACCTGGATGACATTATACTTTTTGGCCGAACATTCGATGAACACAACCATCGTTGAGACATTGTTCTCACCTGCCTTGAGAGAGCTAAGCTCACCCTGAACTCTAAGAAGTGTCACTTTGGCAGCCGTGAGACTCTCGTTATCGGTCACCTGGTGGACAAGCATGGCGTTCGACCCCACCCCCAAAAAGTCGCAGCAGTCAGCAGCTTCAAACAACCGCAGTCGGTACGAGAATTGCAAAGCTTTTTGGGCCTATGCTCGTACTTCCGTCGCTTCGTGCCCAGGTTCGCCAACCTCGTTCTCCTCTTCTTCCATGCGCCCCCTCAGTATCGTAGCAATATCATTCTTCTTTCGATGTCGGGCGAGGTTCTCTCGGTCGCGCGTCCACTGTTACACATCGTATCGACACTGCTGCCCATCCACCATTACGGCAACGTCCCTACCGCCTGTTGAATGTCGGGAAATGAACGAGCCGGTTGATGATATGCTCAGACGCGACGTTATTCGGCCCTCGGACTGTCCATGGGCGTCTCCTGTTGTTCTTGTCGCGAAGAAAGATGGTTCGGTGCGGTTCTGTGTGGACTACAGACGGCTCAATAAGATCACTCGCAAGGATGTTTATTCACTGCCGCGCATCGATGATGAAATTGACAGCCTTCACGGAGCCGAATTTTTTTCTTCTCTCGATCTGCGCTTGGGGTACTGGCAAGTACCCATGGCTGATGACGCTCGACCGAAGACTGCGTTCATCACACCCGACGGCTTGTACGAATACAACGTCATGCCGTTTTGTCTATGTAATGCACCTGTGACCTTTGAGCGCATGTTGTACACCGTTCTGCGCAACTTGAAATGGCACACGTGCTTGTGGTACCTCGACGACGTTGTTGTGTTCACCCCAGATTTCTCCACGCATCTCCAACGTCTGAAAGAAGTTTTCGCACGTGTGAGCGATGCCGGCTTGCAACTAAATCTGAAGAAGTGCCGCTTTGCAGCACGGGAACTCACCATCCTAGGGTACGTCGTGTCTAAGGATGGTATTCTTCCTGACCCAGCCAAGCTTCGGATCGTGGCTGAATTCCCCAAACCTGCGTCAGTCAAAGAACGGCGTAGTTTCGTAGGCCTTTGCTCACACTTCCGACGCTTCATACGAAACTTTGCTACGATTATATCACCACTGACGAAGCTCCTTGGAAGTAACGGGTCCCTCGATTCATGGTCGCCTGAGTGGGACGACGCGTTCGCGAAGCTCCGCCATTTTCTGACGTCTCCTCCCATTCTACGCCACTACGACCCTACGGCCGCGACTGAGGTGCACACAGAGGCCAGTAATATAGGCCTCGGCGCAGTCCTGGCGCAGCGCAAACCCGGATTTCCTGAATATGTCGTAGCATATGCAAGCCGTACGCTCGCGAGAGCCGAGACAAACTACACCGTCACGGAGAAAGAGTGCCTGGCAACCGTCTGGGCACTTACAAAGTTTCGACCTTATTTGTATGGTCGCCCATTTGATGTCGTCACCGACCATCATGCACTATGCTGGCTTTCATCATTGAAGGATCCCTCAGGCCGTCTCGCCCGTTGGGCTCTTCGCTTACTAGACTACGACATCCGCGTGCTGTACCGCAACGGACGCCAGCATGCTGACGCCGACGCCCTCTCGCGCTCCCCTCTGCCTGAAGGTGATGTGCTCTGCTCAGTATCCTCGGCTGCTGTTTCTGCCATTGATGTTGACATCATCGCTACCGAACAGCGAAAGGATAATTTGATCGGCCCGCTCATTGATTTGCTCTCTGATCCATTCGCAACGCCATCCACGCGTGCCTTGCGTCATCAAGCTCGCCATTTCGCCATCCGTGACGGCCTTCTACACCGACGCAATTACGACGCCGATGGCTGGCAGTGGTTACTCGTGATACCCCGCAGGCTGCGGTCAGATATATGTGAATCCTTCCATCCTGATCCGCAATGCGTGCACTCTGGGGTATTCAAAACCTACCGCCGCATTCGACAACGCTACTTATGGCGTGGGATGTACCGCTACGTGCAGCAGTTCGCTCGCTCCTGCCTCGCTTGCCAACGCCGCAAACCGTCAGCAAACATGTCGCCAGCCAGTCTGCAACCGTTACCTTGCCCTGAGCGTCCGTTTGGGCGCATAGGTATTGATTTGTATAGACCATTTCCTCTGACGTCGGCTGGTAATCGCTGGGCCATCGTCGCCGTAGATTATTTAACGCGATACGCCGAAACCGCCACTATCCCTGCGGCTACTGCGCGTGATGTTGCGTCCTTCCTACTGCATCGATTTATACTGCGCCATGGTCCACCTCAGGAGCTTCTCCTCGATCGAGGCCGTGTCTTCTTGTCAGAAGTCGTCGAAGCCATTCTCACGGAGTGCCATTCTGTCCACCGCAAAACAAGTGCTTACCACCCGCCGACGAATGGTCTGACCGAACGCTTTAACCACACCCTCGGCGACATGCTTTCGATGTACGTCGCAGCCAACCATACGAATTGTGATACTATATTGCCCTTCGTCACCTACGCCTACAGCACCGCCCCTCAGAGCACGACCGGTTTTTTACCTTTCTTCTTGCTGTACGGAAGGCACCCGTCACACACCATCGACACGATACTCCCGTACACGCCGGATTCATCTGAGTGTGCACCTATTTCCGAGACAGCCCGGCTTGCTGAAGAGTGTCGCGAGCTGGCAAAGACAATTACGACGCATGAGCAAGAGCAGCAGAAGAGTATTCGTGATGGCTCCGCCACTTCTGTACCCACGTTCCTTCCCGGTTCTCTTGTATGGCTCTCAATCCCGACCTCTGTAGCTGGCCTTTCTTCCAAACTGCTCCCGAAATATGAAGGTCTCTACCGCGTGATCGAGCGCACATCTTCAGTCAACTATCTTGTCGAGCCAATTGAACAATCTTCGGACATGCGCCGTCGCGGGCGCGACATAGTCAACGTGGAGCGCCTAAGGCTTACTATGACCCGCTCGTAGTGACAAGCTGTTAGGTCGCCAGGCGGCTCCCTCTTCGACACCGGGGTAATTGTAGAGAAGCCGCCGAACACTGAACTGGGTCAAACTCTCAAGTGTTTTCTAGTGGGTCTACCAAAAAAAAAAGGATGCCGCTCGCGCTGAGAGTCCGTGCTTGGCCGTTACTGTCGCCATTGTGTATACTCGCTGTGTGCCTGCTAATAAACGCCATAACAATATTGTTACAGGGAATAAAGTATACACTGGCGAGCAAATGCGTACTGGCGAATATACTGATGAGCTAATGCGTACAACGCTGCTGCAGTCCGAGCATGTTCACGTTCAGCACTTCGTCGTCGTCATCCTCAGGCATCTACTTGGCCCATGACATTACCCGCCGGCGGCAGAAGCACCGTCCCGGTGCGATCAATTGTCGAGGCGTGACTAGTATGGTTTAAGCCGTGAGACGTGCACTATATCGGTTGGGACTGAAGCTGGTACTGACATGGTATGGAGTGGAGCTATCACATAGGTCACGCTGGTGACCTTGCGTATGACGCGGTAGGGGCCAACGTAACTGGATATTAGTTTTTCGCAGAGACCAACACGACGTCATGGTAACCACAGCAAGACGAGTGACCCCGGAGAGTATTGTACGTCGCGGTGCCGGCGATCGTAAGCACTCTTTTGGTTAAGCTGCGAGTCACATAAACGATCCCGGTTGACTTGGCGGGCGATGTCAGCTCGGGCCAGGGCATCACGAGCATAAGCAGTCGATGAGGGGGCGTCAGATTGGAGCATGGTGTCCATGGGCACAGGCGGGTCATAACCAAACAGTAGGTAAAATGGAGAAAATCCAGCTGTATCTTGACGTGAACTGTTGTATGCGAAGGTAACGAAAGGTAAGTGGATGTTCCAATCTTTGTGATCCTTGGAGACGTACATAGCTAACATATTCGTCAGGGTACGGTTGAGGCGTTCCGTGAGGCCGTTGGTTTGCGGATGGTACGCTGTAGTGAACTTGTGGTGGGTAGAGCAGGATCGCAGGAGCTCGTCAACTATTTTAGATAGAAAACAGCTGCCGTGGTCGGTGATCAACTGACGAGGAGCACCATGACGCAGAATGATGTCATGAAGAAGGAAATCGGCTACATCAGTAGCGCAGCTGGTGGGAGGGCACGTGTAACGGCATACCGCGTTGCGTAGTCGGTAGCAATAGCAATCCACTTATTACCGGTGGCCGACACCGGAAAGGGTCCTAGAAGATCGAGGCCGACTCGGAAAAATTGCTCACCTGGTACTTCAAAGGGCCGGAGGGTACCAGCAGGTCTCTGAGCAGCTGTCTTGCGGCGCTGGCAGAGGTCGCATGCCGCAACGTACTGTCGCACAGAACGGTAGAAGCCAGGCCAAAAGAATTGGCGGCGAATGCGGTCATACGTGCGTGACACCCCTAGGTGTCCAGCGGAGGGGCATCATGCAGCTGGGCCAAAACGTCTGAGCGAAGATGCACAGGAACAACAAAGAAAAGCTCAGCACCATCAGGGCGGGCGTTGTAGTGGTGCAAGATGTCGTTGAGAAGAACCAACAGTTGTAAGGAGTGGTCAGGGTGGGGAGAGTGCAGACCATTGATAATAGCACGCAAAGAGGGGTCGCGGCGTTGTTCAGCAGCTATGTCGGTGAAGTCGGTAATTGAAAGAACGAGGGCCTCTTGCTCATCTTCCCTCGTGTCAGGGGGATAAACTGGGTAACGGGACAAGCAGTCGGCATCCTTGTGAAGTTGTCCGGATTTATAGAATACGGAAAAAGTGTACTTTTGTAAGCGGAGCGACAGCGACCAAGGCGTCCCGTAGGGTCCTTGAGTGAGGAAGAGCCAGCAAAGCGCATGGTGGTCCGTAATAACTGAGAATGGTCGGCTATACAGGTACGGTCGGAGTTTCGCAATGGCCCAGACGGGAGCTAAGTACTCGCGTTCTGTGATGAAATAATTTTGTTCCGAGCGCGACAACAGTCGGCTTGCATACGCGACGACGCGGTGCATGCCTTGTTGTCGCTGCGCAAACACTGCACCTATGCCGTGGCCACTGGCGTCAGTACGAAGCTCCGTGGCGGCAGATGGGTCGAAGTGTGCTAGGGCTGGTGGATTGGTGAGAATGTCAATGCGCGACGAGAAGGCGTTTGCTTGCTGTTGGCCCCAGGTGAATGCGACATCCGTTTTGAGAAGGCAGGTTAGAGGACGGGCTACTTCCGCAAACTTCTCGACAAAACGACGGAAATAGGAGCACAGTCCCAGAAAACTTCGGACGTCCTTGATTGAGTGGGGTGTGGGGAAGTCGCGAACTGCTCGGACTTTCGCAGGGTCTGGTTGAACGCCCGCAGCGTTAACAAGATGACCGAGTACGCAGATTTGGCGTTGCCCAAAACGGCATTTGGACGAGTTAAGTTGCAAGTTGGCACGTCGAAAAACATCATGCACTGTGGACACTCGGGTAAGATGGTCATCGAAAGTAGTCGAAAAAACAATAACGTCGTCAAGATAGCAGAGGCAGATAGTCCACTTCATGCCTGAAAGGAGAAAGTTCATCATGCGCTCAAATGTCGCGGGGGCATTAGATAATCCAAAAGGCATCATATTGAACTGATAAAGACCATCAGGAGTCACGAAGGCTGCCTTCTCTCGGTCTTTGTCGTCCACAGCGATCTGCCAGTAGCCTGTGCGAAGGCCTATTGAAGAGAAATATTTGTCACCGTGCAAGCAATCGAGTGCATCATCTATGCGCGGTAGGGGATAGACATCTTTCATGGTAATATGGTTGAGATGGCGGTAATCGACACAGAATCTCCAGCTATTGTCCTTCTTTTTAACAAGTACAACGGGTGAGGACCAGGGACTAGATGAGGGTTTGATTATGCCCTTATCAAGCATTTTATCGACTTCTCGCTGTATAATAGCACGCTCCGGGGCTGACACACGGTAGGGTCGTCGGCGAATGGGTCGAGCGTCACCGGTGTCGAATCGATGGGTTACCACGGATGTCTGGCCCAAATTACGGTCGCCGAAGTCAAATATGTCCTGATAAGAAGCAAGCACACGGCAGAAAGCAGAGACTTGTTCAGAGGTGAGCTTGTCAGATAGCATTGGCTTGAAAAGTTCGGAACAGGAACGTGACGAGAACGACGTTGATGAAAAATCGGTTGGCGAATTGGTGGTTAGGGCGGAAACTGTGTGGTCGACCAGTGGGGTCAGATGCGCAAGTGACATGCCGCGAGGAATAACTTGCGCTGAGAGGCCGAAATTGAGGACAGGAAATGAAGTTCGGTTGTCCTTAACGGTAACCACCGTGTTGGGGAGTGCAACATTGCGTGTCATGGCGACGTCAGAAATGGGGGCAGCAACATAATCACCATCGGGTACTGCAGGATATGGCGAGAGTTGGACTTGGACTGCGGCTTGCGGCGGAAGTCTGAGGAAATTGACAGAGCGTAGACGAGGTGGGCTGGTAGAGACGGTCTCCAAAAAGGATGGTAGTTCGAGTCGAAGAAGAGCTTTGGAACAGTCAATGAGCGCAGCGTGTGAAGTCAGAAAGTCGAGTCCAAGGATGAGGTCATGAAGGCGATTTTCCAGTACAGCGAACAGAACTGAAGTTTGATGCTCAGAAATTGTTAAGCGCGCAGTGCACATTCCAAGCACAGCAGGAGTACTCCCATCCGCTGTACGAATGGTAGGTGCGATCGCAGGTGTCATAACTTTTTGGAGGCGGCGGCGGAGGTCTGAGCTCATCACAGATATTTGTGCACCGGTATCAACAAGAGCAGTTATAGGTAAACCATCAACGAGAATTGTAAGAAGGTTGCACCGCTGGTCGGGAATAATCAGAGGACTTGCAGTCCGAGTCGTGTATGCAGCGTCACCTCCGGGGGCTGCACCGGCTAGTTTTCCGAGCGGCGGTCGTAGGGAGACCAAGAACGGTGGTGTTGGGGCGAGCGGGACTGACGACGCACGGGCGATGGTGAGCGGCTGGTCCGACGTTTTGGATTATGCTCTGAACCAGTCTCAGCACGGTAGGACGGGGTATAAGGTGCACGTTCAGAGCGAGGCCGCCAATCATAGAAGCTCGGTCGAGGTGATGAGGTGCAACGGCTGCGGCAATGGCAAGCGATGTGTCCTATTCGATGGCACGTGAAACATATGGGCCGATCGTCATGAGTGCGCCATTCAGCTGGGTTTCGTCGTGGCGCGAACGTGCGGTTCGGAGTGGCAGCCGCAACGACTGGAGCCGAGCTGGAAGTAGCAGGGGAATTTCGATGAGTTGGCGAAATTCCCATATTCGCGATCTCTTGGCGAACCACGGCTTGTATCATTGAAACGGCACCGAGGTTGTGTCCTGGCGCGCTGACGCTAGACATAGTGGGAGCCATAGCCTAGAGTTCCCGACGGACTATTCTGGTGACGTTATCTGGCGCTGGTGGTTGGTGTAGTGTGGGCAAATCTTCACAAGAGGACGTAGCCGCCGTGTTGGGAAGGCGGTCAAATCGGTGAACTATGCGCCTACTTTTTGCCTGTTCGAAGCGACGATATGCTTCGATGACCGACTCCACCGTCGAGCAGTCCTTGCACAGGAGAAAATTGAAGGCGTCATCCGCAATTCCTTTCAGGATGTGTCCGACTTTGTCCTCGTCGAGCATGTCCTTGTCGACCTTGCGGTACAAAGCCAACACGTCCTGGATGTACGCGATGTACGGCTCTGTGGATGTCTGGGCACGAGTCACAAGCTCTTTCTTTGCGGCCACTTGACGTCCGATGGGTTTCCCAAATAGATAGCGCAATTTCTGCTTACAGACGTCCAAGCTAGTCAACTCTTCTTGATGTGTCTAGTACCAGAGTTTTGCCGTGCCATGCAAGTAGAAGATGATGTTCGCCAACATAAGCGTCGGATCCCAATGGTTGCTGCTGCTGACGCGCTCATATTGAACCAGCTAGTCATCGACGTCCATGCCACTTGTACCGTTGAATGGGCTTGGGTCACGAGGTTGCACCACAACGATCGGCTGCGGGGCTGACGGATCTTGTTGGCATTGAGTAGCCTGGTCAGTCATCGTGGTAGCTCGAATGCGCTGTCCGCTGCGAAGATCCAGCTCGTTGGGCTGTATAGCGAGTGGTACCCGACACCTTCCACTAATGATGTTACGGGGAATAAAGTATACACTGGCGAGCAAATGCGTACTGGCGAATATACTGGCGATCTAATGCGTACAACGCTGGTGCAGTCCGAGCACGTTCACGTTCAGCACTTCGTCGTCGTCATCCTCAGGCATCTACTTAGCCCGTGACATTATATATATATATATATATATATAGAATATATATATATATATATATATATATATATATTATATATATATATATATATATATATATATATATATATATATATATATATAATTTTAATGAGCTCTGACAGACAGTAATGCCAAGGAATGTAATGGGGAAGTTATTAGAACCAATGGAATGTAAATAAGAAGAGAGAAAAGTGGATGAAAAATAACCAGCCGTGGCTGGTTATCTTTTCATCCACTTTTCTTTCTTCTTATTTACATTCCATTGATTCTAATAACTTCCCCTGAACATTCCTTGGCATTACTGTCTGTTAGATCTCATTATTATTGTGTTAAAACGCGGAAAAAACGAGCCCTCAGGTATACACTTCTTTCCCTTATATATATATATATATATATATATATATATATATAATATATATATATATATATATATATATATATATATATATATACACGCCATCTGAGGCCGTACCTGTGACATGCGGGGTTCCGCAGGGGTCAGTCCTGGGACCGTTATTATTCTTAATTTTTATTAACGACATAACTTTCAATATCGAGTGCAACATCAAGTTATTTGCAGATGACTGCATTATTTACAGGGAAATTAATAGCTATACAGACCACCTAATGCTTAACACGTCGCTTAGTAAAATAACGAAATGGTGTTCTGACTGGCAAATGACAATAAACATTAAAAAATCCGTTACCATGACTGTTTCAACAAAAAAACAGCCTTCTATGTTTACATACTTCATTAATGACATACCCTTAAGTAAGGTTTCGCAGCACAAATATTTAGGAATTACGCTTACTTCCGATCTTAGATGGGATTCACACATCACAAATATTACCGCCGCCGAGTTGTGCAAACTGTTCTACCTAAAACGGTGCCTAAAGACGTCCCCCACTTCTGCCAAGCTGTTAGCTTATAGAACGTTCGTAAGACCGCTTCTGGAATATGCAAGCACGATATGGTTTCCGCACTCAACTACCCTCATGAAAAAGATTGAAAGTGTTAAACGAAAGGCTATAAGGTTCATCTACAATAAATATAAACGGACTGACTCTCCCACTAACCTCTTGACTGATTCAGGAATAAAAAGTTTGTCAGTTAGAGCGAGGCACGCTCGCCTAAAATTCTTGTTCCAGCTAATTCATTACAGTTACAAGATTGATACGCATAAATACATATCTTTTTCTCAGACCCGCCCTACACGTCACAAACGCGACCGCACCATAACCGAATATTCATGCAGTAACGACACGTTTATGTACTCTTTCTTTCCCATGGTAATACGCGAGTGGAATAAACTGGACCCCATGATAACAAGCACTGACTAGTTATCTAAGTTCGTCGAAATGCTAGATTATTTAGTGTAGAAATAACACTTATTGTTGCGCTAACCGAACAGCACACGTGTAGCATTTCCAGCTTACAAATCTGTTAATTTCTTGTGTATTTTGTTGCTGCAGCCTTGTATTGGAAGTATTCTTACCTTTTTGATGGACTTCTTTCTTTGGTTTATTTCTTCTTCTTGTTACTACAGCTTGTAATATAGGCATGTTTATGCGTAAAGTTGTGCAATTATTCCGTCTTTGTGTGCATATGTTCTTTTTGTTCTTCCTCATGAATCAAGCCTGCAGATTCACATGTTTCTTGTACACACAATTGTTTCCTCCTGCTATGCTCTCGGATGAGAGTGGCAGTATTGTAAATAAATAAATAGATAAATATATATATATATATATATATATATATAGCATAACGGGAGCATTGTCAAAAAGGATTAATATAATTATTTCCCAACAGTTTCTGGAGGGGATGAGTTGACTGATCCTCTGACCTGTAATGCATCCCCTAGAGTATAACTCATCCCCTGATGAAGGGAGGACCCCTCCAGAAACTGTTGGGAAATAAATATATTTTTCCTTGTTGACAACGCTCCCGTTGTGCCATATCCCATACCTTCACGAAGACTAACTGGCCCATTGAATTATATTGCCACAGAGATTACTCCTACTAATTATTTTACAAAGAGGACCAACGGGACGCTATGTGGGCGTCTGCAGTGCCTCGCAACCAACGAGACGCTATGTGGACGTCTACTGTGTCTCGCGCCTGCTCACGCATCTTGGGCAGAGCAGCGCATGCCTCTGGTGTACGAGCACGAGCCGGGAGGACTGATGGAGTGGTTGTTCAGAAAGGGACACGCAGGCGGAACACTTTTAGCAAACTCTTCTTTATGACATAGCTACTTTTCTGGGCACAACTTCGCCCTTAATAAATCATTGTGTGTGTTCCCCCTCTTGCATTATGTGACATTCATGTGGAGGGGAGGGGTATGATTGGAAGTCCCCTTGGCACAAGAGAAAGGAGCCCTGACCCCCAGCGATTGGAGCCTGGCGAACTTACTCAAGTACACCAGCGTTCAAGTCGCCGCCTCCGAGGTGAGTCACCTGAATTCGGACAAATCCTCACTACTCCAGCAACACGGGCAGCGGTAACCGCCAATCTCAGAGAAATGGCCAATCCAGCTTCAACATCTAAACTCATCGTGTCTCCCCCATGCTTACCTGAACCATTCCACGGTGACGCGCACGAAGATGTGGAAGACTGGCTGGAGCATTTCGAACGGGTCGCAAGGACCAATGCCTGGGATGAGGCGAGGAAATTGGGCCGCGTGTACTTTGCGTTGGAGGATGGAGCGAGAATATGATTTGAGAACCACGAAGGGCAATAGCGACGTGGGAAGACTTTCGGCAGCAGTTGCTTGCTGCGTATGTCAGCACGGATTGCCGGAAAGAGCAGAAAATGCCTTTCAATCAAGAAAGCAACGCACGAACGAGAGTGTCAGCATGTATATCGAGAACATGTCCCACCTCTTTAAACGAGCCGATCCGAACATGACCGAAGAAAGTGCGCCATTTGATGCTTGGAGTCAAACAGGACCTATTTGCAGGCCTGGTTCGCAATCCTCCTGGTACCGTTGCTGAATTCCGCACAGAAGCCACGAATTAGAAAGAGCACTGCAGCAGCGTGCCCGTCACTACAATCGGGATGCCGGTAGTGAGCCTGCGGGCGTTCTTTTGGCAAAGCGAGACAGCAGCAACGAGATGAAGAGGGAGCTGGTGCGTTCCATCGTCAAAGAGGAGCTTCGTAGCATTCTCCAACTGCAAGTCATGCCGACAGTTTCATCCCTCACATCCGTCATCCGTGATGAAGTTCGGCACGCCATTCTTCAGCCGGAACCAGAAGTGCAACCTCTTCGACTTCAACAACCCCTGCAGGAACGCCATGTATCAACGTACGCAGACGCTTTACGCCAACCTGCCATCCGCAATGCCTCGTTCGCGACTCCCAGTGCCCGCCAGTCTGCTACGACCAGCCCACATTTCTTGGAGAGCAGAGACCACAAAAAAGCGATGTGTGACGCACACCTGACAGGACACCGCTCTGTTTTCACTGCGGAGAAGCTGGAGATCTTTACCGACACTGTCCATACCGAAGGGCCGGTCTGCGTGGGTTTTCTGTGTATGCTCCATGCCCGCGTAATGCTGAAAGGCCTATAGAAATAGAGGAGTACCTTTCAAGGCACGCATCTCCAGCCGCTAGCTTCCAGCACCAGCTAAGGTCACCAGCACCAAATCGTTATCGATTGCCAAGTCCACGACGTTCAAGTTCACCACCAAATTCACGAAACCATCGGTCAACAAGCCCGCGTCAGGAAAACTGAAGCCAGCGACCTGGGGAGGCAAGGCGGCTGATGTCCGACAGAGCGAAGATCCTCCGTCAAGGCCCCAGCGAAGCAGCGACGAGCAGAAATTGACGACGAATATAAGTAAAGAAAAAATTTCGTCAGACTTACGTGTTACTATGGATGGGCGGGAATTTAACCTATTGGTTGATACTGGTGCTGATTACTCAGTCATAAGCTATGCAATCGCAAAGATTTGAAGAAAGTTTTGACGCCTTGGAGTGGACCAAAAATACGCACGGCTGCGGGCCATCTGATAACACCTCTGGGAAGATGCACCGCCAGGATCGGCATTCAGGGTGCCACTTATGTCACTGATTTCCTAGTTCTGCCAGAATACTCGAGAGACGTAATAATCGAAATGGATTTTCTGCTAGATAATGGCGCCATAATAAACCTGCAGAATTCTAGTATTTCTTTTTGGAAAAAGCTGGCCATAGACGAGGAGACGGGAAGTTCTGCGTTGCTTGTTATCGACGGCGACATAACCGTGCCACCACAATGTAGTGTCCTGGTTGGCGTAAGGAATGATGCATTCGTCGACTCTGAAGGAATAGCGGATGTCAATGTCGAGCTGCTGCTAAAGAAAGGTATTTGCATAGCTCGAGGCATTATTCGCTTACGTGGTGGGCTTGCAACGTGCTGCTCACTAATTTCGGAAATGAAATTCAGCATGTCGCGAAAGACACTGCCATCGCTTTTCTACACAGCTTTACTGAAGTTACCGACTTATGTGCCTTTGCGTCAGAGCCGCCTACTTCGGAAACTACGCATGACCTTGGAAGATCAGTTTCAATCAGCCGAAGTCTATCGCCAACCAAGAGGAAAATCCTGGAAGACCTAATAGGTGAATTTGCAGAATGTTTTTCCACCTCATCAAAAGTACGTCGCACGCAGATCGTGAAGCACAGGATTATAACAGAGGAAACAACCAGGCCACTGTATCAACACCTTTACAGAGTTTCGCCGAAAGAACGAGAGGTTATAAAGAGCCAGGTGCAGGAGATGTTGCAGGATGATGTCATTCAGCCATCTAGCAGCCGTGGGCATCGCCGGTAGTTCTCGTGAGAAAAAAAGAGAACACGTTGAGATTCTCTGTAGACTACCGGAAACTAAACAGCGTAACCAAGCGGGATGTATACCCCTTACCGCGTATTGATGACACATTGGATCGGCTACGGCACGCCAGATATTTCTCTTCGCTCGACTTAAAAAGCGGATATTGGCAAGTCGAAGTGGATGAAAGAGACCGTGAAAAGACCGCTTTCGTACCCTGGATGGCTTGTACGAGTTTAGAGCACTACCTTTCGGCCTCTGTTGTGCGCCAGCGACATTCCAGCGCATGTTGGACAGTGTCCTCACGGGGCTGAAGTGGCAGTCATGCCTAGTCTACTTGGACGATGTTGTGGTATTTTCTGCGACGTTTGACCAACACGTAGAGAGACTGTGGTCAGTGCTTCAGGCTATCCAGTCGGCCGGCTTGACAATCAAACCAGAAAAGTGCCAGTTCGGCTCCGACAAGCTTCGTTTTCTGGGACACGTAATCAGCGCGGAAGGTGTTGACCCTGATCCTGACAAGACGGCGGCTTTCGCAGGATTCCGAAAGCCCAGAGACCAGAAAGAGGTGCGTCGATTTTTGAACTTATGCGCTTACTACAGACGAATAGTAGAAAATTTCTCGAAATTCGCTGAAGCTCCAAACAAACTCACAAAAGATGAAAAACTATTCGCTTGAGGTGCAGAACAAGAAACAGCTTTCAACGAATTAAAGCAACGTTTGCAAAGCCCGCCGATCCTTGCCCACTTTTGACGAGACCACTGACACGGAACTCCATACAGACGCAAGCAATAGTGGTGTCGGCGCAGTTCTCGCACAATGGCAAAATGGAGAAAAAAAAGTGATAGCTTACGCCAGCCAAACCCTTTCAAAAGCCAAAAAAAACTGTTCCGCGACAGAAAAAGAGTGTTTGGCAGTGGTATGGGCTATCAGCAAGTTCATACCATACCTCTACGGAAGGCCGTTCCGTGCCGTCAGTGACCACCACTCACTTTGCTGGCTGGCGAACTTAAAAGACCCGTCGGGACGTCTTGCCAGATGGAGCCTCCGACTGCAAGAATACGACATTACTGTAGTATACCGGTCTGGGCGAAAACACAATGATGCCGATTTCTTATCACGCTCGCCGCTTGGCTCTACTCCTTCAGAAGAAGACGACTCGACACTTCTCTGTGTGATGGAAGCCTCAGATGTTGCGAAGAATCAACGAGATGACGCAGAACTGCTCCCATTGATCGAACACCTTGAAGGGCGTGCCGGCCAGGTCCCACGTGTATTCAAGGGAACATTATCCTCATTCTGTCTCCGTGAAAATGTGCTATACGAAAGGAACTTCGGGCATAACAAAGAGAAGTTCTTACTCGTCGTTCCGTTAGCAATGAGACCCGAAATCTTAGAAGCTTGTCATGATGAACCATCGTCTGGTCACTTGGGCGTCAGCCGGACATTTGCCAGAATTCATCAGAAGTATTACTGGCCCAAGCTGCTGGCGTACGTGCAGCAATATGTGAAGACATGTCGCGAATGACAAAGGCGCAAAAGACCACCACTGAAGACGGCCGGCCTGCTCCAGCCCATAGAACCGCCTTCTACACCATTTGAAGAAGTTGGAATGGATCTTCTTGAACCCTTCCTAATGTCATCATCGGGCAAGAGGTGGATCGTAGTCGCCACCGACTACTTAACGCGGTATGCTGAAACCGGCTGCCTTGAGCGAGGAACGGCAGCTGAAGTAGCCAAGTTTTTCGTGCACAGCATAGTTCTTCGACATGGCGCCCCAAAGATAGTAATCACCGACCAAGGAGCAGCTTTCACGTCAGAGTTGATGCAATGTTTGATAATAATGACGAACACCAGCCATAGGAAAAGCACTGCGTACCATCCCCAAACGAATGGGTTAACGGAACGCCTAAATCGCACGATCGCTGACATGCTGTCGATGTACGTGGAGTTGGAGCATAAAACATGGGATGAAATTCCGCCTTACGCAACGTACGCCTATAATACGGCTCTCCAAGAGACCACTCGCGTCACCCCCATTTCAGCTTGTCTATAGTCGCATAGTCAATTCAACTCTCGACGCCATGCTTCCAGTCGACAATGACCACTACGAGCCATCTGACATTGACGAATTTCTGCAGAAAGCTGAAGAAGCACGCCAGTTGGCAAGGCACCGAGTACGTCATAATCACTTCAAGGATACGGACTACTACAACCTGCACCGCAGGGGAGTCAAGTGCCAACCAGGTGATCAAGTATGGATCTGGACACAATACGACGCCGCGGCCTCTCAGAAAAGCTCCTTCGATGGTACTTTGGTCCATACAAGGTCCTCCGCCGGCTAAGTGACCTAACTTATGAAGTAATCCCTGACAGACAAGAGCACTCGAAACGGCAAAACCATGCGGAGGTCATCCACGTTGTCCGCATGAAGCCATACCACGAAAGAGAATGAAACATCTACCCCCCTCGACTATTAACCTTCCGAATTCACGCATCGAGACGATGCGCATTTCGGAGGGAGAGTAATGCCACAGAGATTTCTCCTACTAATTATTTTACAAAGAGGACCAACGGGACGCTATGTGGGCGTCTGCAGTGCCTCGCAACCAACGAGACGCTATGTGGGCGTCTACTGTGTCTCGTGCCTGCTCACGCATCTTGGGCAGAGCAGCGCATGCCTCTTGTGTACAAGCACAAGCCGGGAGGACTGACGGAGTGGTTGTTCAGAAAGGGACACGTAGGCGGAACACTTCTAGCAGACTCTTCTTTGTGACATAGCTACTTTTCTGGGCACAAGTTCGCCCTCAATAAATCATTGTGTGTGTTCCCCATTTTGCATTACTTGACAATATTGCCACCTACTTCTAGTAGTGGCTCGTATGCCAAGGTGAAGGCACACACCACAGAGAAGAAAGAAGTGCACGTGGCCCCCCGTCCCCTGCTCTGACAAACAAGCCCAACCGACGCGCTTGGTTAGAGCCCTGTTACTCAGACGTCAATAAACCTTGCCGACACCCCCTGGAGCGACGTGACAATTGGTGGAGGTGCTGGGTAGCCCCTCACGGTGTTGACTGGCACCACAGGCCCAGTGCGAGTCAACACTCTTGTTCATCGGACAAGCCGCAGGATCAGGGGATGGCCACCTGAAGCTAACCCTACAGTTCACCCCAGTATGATAAGCACGTCCGTTCAAACCACTTTAACAGGTACGGAAAACCCCCCGGTGACTCGGTACACCCTCGAAAGTCCACAGGTTCCGACACCGTTTCATGGCACCGAGCTCGAAGACGTGGGGGACTGATTGGTCGACTTCGAACACGTGGTTGCTTTGAACGACTGGAACGACGCGGCCAAACTACTGCGTGTGTATTTCTATTTGGAGGATGGAGCACGTACCTGGTACATGAATCACACATGGCATCGTGGCCCGAATTCCGCCGCCGGCTGTTGGATACTTACAGAAGTTCTGATCGCCACGAACGAGCGGAGCGAGCGATCCAGGCCCCCATCCAGATGCCCAATGAAACTGTCATGACCTATGTGGAAGATGTGACGCGCCTGTTCCGACGGGCTGATCCGAGTATGACAGAAGAAAAGAAGGTGCGTCACCTGATGCGGGGAGTTAAGGAGCAGCTTTTCGCTGGCCTTGTACGGAGCCCTCCGAACACGGTCGCCGAGTTTTCGTCCGAAGCCGTCACAATGGAAAAGATGCTTCAGCATCGATCCACCCTGTATGAGCGGCAAGTGAACACGTCCACTGCTCAAGTTCTCACGGCTTTTGGGAGCAACACCGAGTGTCTGCGTGACCTTATCGGCTCTATAGTACGCGAGGAGCTGCAAAAGGCTGCCACAGCACCACTACCTACGGTCTGTTCCATTGCAAGCATCGACAAAGACGAGCTGCATCATGCCTTTCGGGACCCTGCGAGTCTGGATAACGCCACACACGCTCCGGCTGACTACAACCGTGCGACCTATGCGGAAGCCTTGAAGCGCCCAGCTTCCTCTTCCCCGCTGTTCGTTCAAGCACCTCCTACGGTTTCACTTCAGTCGGCGCAGCCTCTACGGTACTACGAGAACACACGCACGCCCCCACCCTTCATTTACGCCAGCCCTGTGCATCTTGCGGAACAACCAGCCCACTACGTGGACGACAGACGTGCTTCGCCTCGGAAATCTGATATTTGGCGCACTCCTGATCGCCGACCTTTGGGCTTCCATTGCGGTGAAGCGGACCATTTGTACCGCCACTGTCCATACCGCCGCCTCGGGCTGCGCGGCTTTTCAATATATTCAGCGCCTCCTCGGTATGGCCAGCGACCCCGAGACATTGAGGACTACCTGGCTCAACAGCGCATGCCACCGCCTTCTGGACGACAGCCGCGCTCACCTTCGCCGAGGCGCTTTTCATCTTCGCCACAGCGCCATGCTGGCGCACGGTCCCCCAGTCCCCACCGGGAAAACTAACGCAAGCGACCCTTGGAGGCGAAGTCGCTGGTAGTCGACGTGCTGAAGACCTCCAATCGACGCTAACAGTAAAGGGTGTAGATTGGACTGAGCGATATGTGCGGCTCTCTCTGGATATACCGGTGCTGATAGACAGCTATGCAGTAGGTGCTTTAGTTGATACCGGGGCTGACTATTCGATACTAAGCGTGAAAACGACCAGACTACTAAAGAAGGTAATCACGCCCTGGCATGGCTCCGTGATTCGAACGGCTGGTGGCCACACCGTCTCTCCGCTTGGAACCTGCACGAGTAGAGTTCGGGTCTGCGGTTATACTTTTGTAGGAAGTTTCCTTGTGCTCCGTGAATGTTCACGCGACGTTATTCTTGGTGTTGACTTCCTGCAGGAGTATGGAGCTGTCATTGATCTTCAAGAGAATCGCATCACCTTCTCAGCCGACCGAGCAATCGACAAGCAGGACGACCAACAACGTGCTGACATTCTTCGCGTTTCTGCTGAAAGTATAACGCTTCCTCCAAGAGCCAGTGTTATTGTCGACGTCACATGCTGTGGATTGCGAAATGGTGAAGCGATTGCAGAAAGTAATTTTGAACACCGGCTGACTCAAGGTGTTTGTGTAGCTAGGAGTATCATACAGCTACTTGATGGTCGATCTCAACTGCTCGTTACAAATTTCAGCAACGAACACCGACACCTTTTCCGTGGCACATCGTTAGCATTTGCAGATGAATTAGGAACCGTTCCCATTTGCTTCTCGTCGGACGCAGTGGAGGCCGCCGATACGTCTCTAAACAATATCGATATGAATTCTAACCTTACACCAGAAAACCAGACAGCACTGCGAAAACTCCTGCTTGAATTCAAGTCATTCTTCGCTGCTTCCTCAAAGGTGTGCCAGACTTCAATCACTAGGCACAGAATCGTCACTTACGACGACGCCCGCCCAGTACACCAACAGCCTTATCGTGGGTCAGCAAAGGAACGAGAAGCCATTCGTACGCAAGTTCGCGAAATGCTTGACGACGGCATCATCGAGCCTTCCAACAGTGCATGGTCCTCTCCGGTCGTCCTAGTCAAGAAGAAAGACGGAACGCTACGTTTTTGCGTCGATTACCGGAAGCTGAACAGCGTGATTAAAAAGGACGTGTACCCGCTGCCACGCATCGAGGACTCGTTAGACAGATTACGCCGCGCCCACTATTTTTCCTTTTTGGATTTAAAAAGCGGGTACTGGCAGATTGAGGTTGACGAGCGAGACCGTGAGAAAACGGTCTTTGTTACCCCTGATGGCCTGTATGAATTTCGAGTCCTTCCTTTTGGTTTGTGCTCAGCGCCCGCAACCTTCCAGCGAATGATGGACACTGTGCTTACTGGTCTGAAGTGGCAAACTTGTCTCGTATACCTTGATGATGTTGTCGTTTTTTCTGAAACCTTCCAGCAACATCTTGACCGCCTCAGGAGTGTGCTACAGGCTATTCAATCAGCAGATCTTACACTCAAACCGCCGAAGTGTCACTTTGTTTATGAAGAGCTCAAATTCCTTGGCCATGTAGTCAATGCGAAAGGAATCCGACCCGACCCCGACAAACTTGACGCTGTAGCCGCGTTTCCGCATCCTACAGACAAAAAGACTGCTCGGGGCTTTCTGGGCTTGTGCGCCTACTATCGACGATTTATTAGAGGGTTTTTGAACATAGCGGAACCCTTGACTCGCCTTACACGCGACGACACACCGTTTGTATGGGCTACCAAACAACAGGCTGCTTTTGTCGAGCTACGACAGCGGATGCAGTCAGCCCCTGTTCTTGCGCATTTTGACGATGATGCTGACACAGAGCTGCACACTGACGCCAGTAACTTCGGCCTTGGCACAGTGCTCATCCAGCATCAACACGGCAAAGAACGAGTCATAGCCTATGCCAGCCCCTCACTGTCCCGTACCGAGGTGAAATACACGACCACAGAGAAAGAGTGTTTCGCAGTAGTGTGGGCGATCACCAAGTTTCGCCCGTACCTCTATGGTCGTCCATTTAAATTGGTGACGGACCACCATGCCCTCTGCTGGTTGGTAAACATTCCTGATCCCTCTAGACGACTGGCCCGATGGAGCTTGCTTCTACAGGAATTTGACGTTACCATCGTATTTAAGTCTGGACGTAAGCATGAAGACGCTGATACGCTGTCGCGTGCACCCATACCTTTAGTCAATCACGACGAAGAGGATGATGACAGTTTCCTGGGCGCCCTCAGCTCATCTGACTTGAGTAGACGCGAGCGAGAAGATGAAGAGATTCGACCGCTCATCGACTATCTGGAGGGTCATAGCGCCGTTATACCTCGAGATAAATGATGCCATTTATCTCGCGTCGTGACGTCCTTCTGCCTCCGAGATAATGTCCTGTACAAAAAAAAAACACCCGTTCTACGAGCCGCACTTACCTCCTCGTCGTTCCGAAGGACATGCGGGACGAAGTCTTCTCCGCGTGTCATGACGAGCCCACATCTGGTCATCTAGGTTACTCGTGAACGCTCGCCAGAGTAAGTGAGGCGTTCTACTGGCCCGTCCTTTCGGCAAGCGTGAAGCAGTACGTCAAAAGCTGTCGTGAATGCCAGCATCGAAAGTCACCACCAAGCAAGCCGGCTGGATTACTTCAGCCAATTGATCCACTCCACAAGCCATTCGACCAAGTCGGCATGGACATTCTCGGCCCATTTCCTTTTCGTCCGACGGCAACAAGTGGGTCATTGTTGCAACTGACTATTTGACCCGCTATGCTGAGACACAGGCGATACCACGAGCAACGGCTTCTGAGGTAGCAAAGTTCTTCATGTGCCACATTGTTCTGCGCCACGGTGCTTCATCTACAGTGAAAACCGACAGAGGAACAGCGTTCACTGCACAGCTCATTGATGAAGTTTTTCGACTGAGTAACACTAGGCATCGAACGACGACTGCTTACCATCCGCAGAGCAACGGCTTAACCGAGCGACTAAATAAGACAGTCACAAACATGATCTTCATGTACATCGACCTCCAACACAAAACATGGGATGGCATTTTGCCTTATGTGACGTTTGCTTATAACACCGCCGTTCAAGAAACAACCCGATTTACACCGTTTCGCCTTCTCTACGGCCGCGAAGTTCAGACGATGCTGGATGCGATGCTTCCTTGTGAAGACGCTGATCAATTAACAACTGACGCAAAAGAATTTGCAGAGCGTGCCGATGAAACCCGCCAGCTCGCCCGGCTACACATTGGTCAGCAGCAAAAGGTCGATGCACGACGTGACAATATGTGTCACAATGACGTATCTTAAAATCCAGGAGACCAAGTTTGGGTTTGGGCCCCTGTTCGACGCCGTGGCCTCTCCGAAAAGTGGCTGAGCAGATACTTCGGTCCGTATAAAGTATTACGCCGCGTGAGCGACGTAAACTACGAAGTGGTTCCGGATGCTACGTCGTCACGATGGGTACAACGAAAACAACCGACCTCTGACATAGTTCACGTGGTGCGCATGAAGCCTTATTTTGCGCGTTCCTGAAAGACCACTTTTCCTGTGTTTTTTAATTTGTGCTCCGACAATTGCCTCATCATTGGTGAACTTATCGCGTCTAACATTTGATTATTGGTGCCCTTTTTCATTCTTTGAGCTACCTTGTTTTGGTTTTTATTTTCAATAACTTTACAGCATAGGGACGATGCTCTTTGTTTTTTTGTTGAGGAGGAATATTGCCACCTACTTCTAGTAGTGGGTGGTATGCCAAGGTGAAGGCACACACCACAGAGAAGAAAGAAGTGCACATGGCTCCCCCCCCCCCCCTGCTCTGGCAAACAAGCCCAACCGACGCGCTTCGTTAGAGCCCTGTTGCTCAGACGTCAATAAACCTTGCCGACACCCCCTGGAGCGACGTGACAATAATATATATATATATATATATATATATATATATATATATATATATATATATATATTAATAATTCATATATATTGTTACCACATGTGTAATTTAGGTATGTGCACCTGTGTAGCGGGGAACATGGTGGTAGCAGAAGAGGAGGACGTTCAGTTGGTGGCAAAAATTATATTCAGGCAACCAAGCGTATACCATTGTGATCTTCAATCAAAAAAAAATTATTTATTACTCCCCAGGGCAGAGTGAAGTAAACGCAGCTGAGTGCTAATCATAACACCTCAAATCTCAAAATTGCTCAACTTGATTTTTTTTCGTTTGCTCTTTTTATGTTGTTTTTATTTTTACATTAATCTCATTATAATACCAATTCATTAAACATTGTTAAAATGATTACAAAAAAACTGCACTACACTTTCTTGGCCAATCCCCCTGAGTGGGTATGAGCCAGCCTCCCAGGGAAACAAAACAAAACAAGCAAAAGCTCGCTGCTGCTCGTTCACTGCGGTATACCGTCGAGTCGACCGTTACGTCTGCTTCGAATAAACCCCTCGTAGACGTAACAGAGTGGTGGAGGTGCTGGGTACGACACATCGACGTACCACGGAGCTACAGCTGTTCGGAGTTCGCCGGAGCCGTCGCCTTGCCGGTCTGCCGCCGACAACAGTCGTCATGACCCAGAGCGAAGGTCAGAAATCAACCGCCTCGACTTCACGCCAATCTACACTGGCTACACCAAGGCATCACTACATGGAACCCCGCCCGTTCGCGGGAATGGCAGGAGAAGATGTGGACGCGTGGCTAACGCACTACAAAAGGGTGAGCCGGTACAACCACTGGAACTCTATCGATCAGCTGGAAAACGTCACGCTGTTTCTCACAGACACTGCCCTGATGTGGTATGAAAACCACGAAGAGTCCTTGACAACATGGGCTATTTTCGCTCAAGAACTCCAGAAGTGTTTTGGTGACTCCGACTCAAGAAAGAAAAGCGCGGAGCGGACTCTTGCTGGAAGAGCCCAGACTCCTGGAGAAACCTGCACTGCCTATATAGAGGACGTTCTTAAGCTTTGCAAGATTATAAACCCGCAGATGTCTGAAGAAGACAGGGTCGGACACCTATTGAAAGGTATAGCGGAAGACGTTTACAGTTTTCTGATAGGCAGGGATGACCTCACCTCTGCCTCCAACGTCCAACATCACTGCCGCACGTTTGAAAAATTGAAGACTCGTCGCATCGCCCCGAAATTTGGTAGGCTGGCAAATGTGACAACGGTTGCCAGCGTCGACGTGAGCTCGCCCACCGACCTTGCCGCTACTGTTCGGGCAATTGTGCGCGAAGAGCTGCAACGACAAGGTAGTAGGGTTGACGAAACCATTCCTCATCCACCTACCAATCCACCCTACTACACGGCGGCACCATCAGCTTCTTTGCCACCATCGGTATGTGTGGCAGACATCAGCGAAACTGGAAATCTGCGGCCACGTCGTGACTCATTCGTGGCCGACCAGCGATATGGCCAACGCCTTCGGCACGGCCCCGCCACACAGAGGTGGGCAGCCCCCGCTCAACAAGCTCGTCACCGACCCTTCACAGCTGAGCGGTCCCAGCATTGGTTCGGTGAGCGTCCTCTACCAGTCTGTTACAACTGTGGCTTCGAAGGACACATTGCCAGGTATTGCAATTACCGGCAGCCGCCAAGGTATGACCGATCACCGAGATTTAACCGTTCTGGCGTTACCCGAGCACCGACATTTCCGGGAAGCGCGTCTTACGAGATCCCAGGACCGCTACGAAACCAATCTCCGGCCTCTGACCGCAGTGTGACACCACCACCTGCCCCTCGTGCCAACCGATCACCGTCTCCTTGGCGCCACCACTCCTCGCCTCTTACGGAAAACTAGCTGGCGCGGCCGTTGGAGGTGAGGTCGCCGGACAGTCTGATTTCAACAGATATACCTCCGTTAGCTTCCCTGTTTAGAAATAAGGTTCGAGTGCTTATCGATGGTGTACCAACGATGGCGTTGGTGGACACAGGTGCAAGCGTGTCAGTGATGAGTTTAGTTTTCACCCGCCTTCTTGGACGAAAGGTTATGTTTCATTGGGGCCGTCCTGATACGTTTCGTGGAGTGAGCGGAGAGGTGTTACAACCTGTTGGTGTCTGCACTGTGACTGTTAGTTTGGCGTGCCAGAACTTTGTCGCAGAGTTTGCTGTTCTCCCTCATACTACGCATGACGTCATTCTGGGACTCGATTTCTTGAAGCTATGTGGTGCTACTGTCGATTGCCGCACAGGACAAATTACAGTAGATTCTGATATCCCAGTTTCATTTATGGAAAAGTCGCCCTCTGAAGAAAGTGCTCTTTGCGTGTCTGTGGACACAACTGTGCCGCCGTTGTCTGCAAAATGCGTTCCTGTTGTCTGTTCACCTGCAAGCGAGAAAACATTTGACGCAACTGTGGAGCCCGTGCATCTCAGTTGCATAAAGAAGACAGTTTTAATACCGTACTGTACACTATCGGTTGCGCAAGGGCATACTGGTTTGTGGGTGATTAACTGCTCTAGTGAACCTACAGTGCTGCCGAAGGATCTGAAACTTGCAGAGATTCGTGAACACCAAGTATTCTCGCTTGCCACCCTCGCAGAAAGCAATGATTCCCCGGATAAGACCCGTTGCAATAATCTGCACGCCAGGGACACCACCATTATGGCTATGATTGATAAGTCACTCAGCACCAAGGAACGCAATGAACTGGCGAGTATTCTGCGCAAACATGCCGGTATTTTCGATTTCGCTCAGCATGATTCACCGTCATTCCCTGCTTCTCGTATAAAGCACCGAATTGACACGACATCTCACAGACCTCTCCGACAGAAACCATATCGTGTATCGCCGTCAGAACGCGCAGTGATCAATGAACAGGTTTGCGAGATGCTCAAGCAAAATGTAATTCAGGAATCATGTAGTCCGTGGGCCGCTCCAGTAATTCTAGTGAAGAAGAAGGATGGGACATGGCGATTTTGTGTTGACTACCGCCGTCTCAACGCCATCACTAAAAAAGACGTATACCCATTCCCACGGATTGGTGATGCTATCGACTGTCTATCATCGGCCTCTTACTTTTCGTCTGTGGATCTGAGGTCAGGCTACTGGCAGATTCCAATGCACGAGGAAGACAAGGAGAAAACGGCATTTGTTACAACAGATGGACTATTTGAATTCTATGTGATGCCGTTCGGACTCTGCAACGCGCCCGCAACTTTTGAGCGATTTATGGACAACATTCTGCGTGGATTGAAGTGGGAAGTGTGTATGTGTTACTTGGACGACGTTGTAATTTTTGGGCGCACCTTTTGTGAGTACAACACACGCCTTGGCCTCGTACTGGACTGCCTAAGCAAAGCACGCTTGGTGCTCAACTCAAAGAAATGTCGTTTTGGAGAGCGCCAAACACTCGTACTTGGACACTTAGTAAACAAAGAAGGCATACGACCGGATCCCGCCAAGACGGCCGCAGTGGAGGCATTTAGGCAGCCAAACTCGGTGAAAGAACTGCGCAGCTTTTTGGGGCTTTGTTCATACTTTCGCCGATTCATTCCTGGCTTTGCCAATATTGCATACCCGCTCACGTGTCTGCTTCAGAAAGGTGCGCAGTTTGACTGGACCCCGGAATGCGAGTCTGCTTTTTCGGAGTTGAAGTTTCTTTTGACGTCCCATCCGATTCTTCAACACTTCAATCGTCTCGCTCCCACTGAGATTCACACAGACGCCAGCGGTATTGGTGTAGGTGCTGTCCTGGTTCAACGCTTGGATAATCAAGAACACGTCGTAGCATATGCGAGTCGCTCGCTCAGCAAGTCTGAGCGTAACTACACTGTCACAGAGCAATAATGCCTCGCAGTAGTCTTCGCAGTGCAGCGCTTCCGGTCCTACCTGTACGGACGCCCCTTTACCGTCGTGACAGACCATCATTCTCTCTGCTGGTTGGTTAATCTGCGTGACCCATCTGGTCGGCTGGCGCTGGGCACTTCGTCTACAAGAATATGACTTCACGGTTTCGTATAAAAGCGGCCGACGTCACGCTGACGCAGATTGTCTTTCGCGACTACCGCTTCCAACGATGAAATGTGACACGGACACCTTCGATACCTACATTGCATTACTCAACCAACCATTTCCTGATAACAAGACCTTTAAAGATGAGCAACAAAGGGACAGCACCATACAACAGCTTCTTGCTACCAAACCAAAATCATCGCCTACGCGCTTCTGCATTCGAGACGGGCTAGTTTACAAAAAGAACTACACCAACATCGGCTCACGATATCTTCTGGTGGTTCCGAAGAGTCTTCGCGTTTATGTCTTGCAGGCTATGCATGATGACCCAACATCCGGTCATCTAGGCACAGCAAAAACTCTTTGCCGTCTTCAAGAAAGATTCTACTGGCCCAAAATGCGCCACACGACGGAACAATACGTGTCTAGCTGCAACGAGTGTCAACGTCATAAGCGCCCAACAAGTGCTCCTTTAGGGCGATTACATCCGGTGCCGCCCCCTAGAACTCCATTCGAGCAAGTCGGGATTGACCTCCTTGGACCCTTTCCCCGGTCTTCTGATGGAAATCGCTGGATAGTCGTTTGCACCGACCATTTAACACGGTACTGCGAGACCGCTGCCATACCATCGGCAACTGCAGCTGATGTGTCTTCCTTCATGCTACGTTTTGTCATTCTTCGACATGGGCCTCCCAAAATCGTAATCAGTGACCGTGGCCGACAATTCACAGCAGACGTGATGGAAGAGATGCTTCGTGTCTGTGCTTCAAGGTTTCGGCACTCTACGCCATACCATCCCCAAACAAACGGTCTAACTGAACGAACGAACAGAACTCTCTCGAACATGCTGTCTATGTATGTTGCATCCGATCACAAGGACTGGGACAGCATTCTACCCTTTATCACATATGCATTCAACACCGCTCAGCATGAAACTACCGGCTACAGTCCTTTCTTTCTTCTATATGCTCGACCACCTCGTCATACCCTGAATACAATCTTCCCGTGTTTGGACCATCATGATCCCTGCATATCCGAGATCATCTGTCGGGCAGAAGAAGCTAGACGCCTTGCTTATTTGCGCACTCTTGCTTCGCAAGACCGCTCGAAGGCACATTTTGACCGCCGACGCCGACACGCGACGTACAATCGCGGCGACCTAGTGTTGCTCTGGACACCAACTAGAAAACGCGGTTTGAGCGAGAAACTGCTAGCGCACTATGCGGGACCTTATCTTGTTGTAGACCGTATCAGTGATTTAGTTTACCGCATAGCGCGTCTCCATTCAAACGGCCGACGGTCTGCAAAAACTGAACTTGTCCATGTTGCACGTTTGAAGCGCTTTATTCCTCGAGAGACTGTTTGACTCGCCCTGTGGGTCTCGTCTGCGCGGAGGGAAATGTTACCACATGTGTAATTTAGGTATGTGCACCTGTGTAGCGGGGAACATGGTGGTAGCAGAAGAGGAGGACGTTCAGTTGGTGGCAAAAGCTCGCTGCTGCCCGTTCACTGCGGTATACCGTCGAGTCGACCGTTACGTCTGCTTCGAATAAACCCCTCGCAGACGTAACAATATATATATATTGTCACGGGGTCGTGACGTGGCCGAAGACAGGATACTTTGTGTTGGAATTTAACAGTTTATTTGGGCGAACCTGTGCCCGGCAAACGGTTCGATTACAGTAGCAGTCTTGCACAGATAGCAGTGAACGGAGCGTCGGCCGTCGATCAACTACTGACAAGCGGCGAAGTGCGTCGGCATTTATACTCTTGCCACCGATTGTTCTAGCGTTATCGCTGGCGGTGGCGTAGGTTCCAGAATAATCTTTACAGTTCGCAGAGTGGGCGTGATCTTACCTAAATGATCTACTAAAGTCCGGAAGCTTCTCGAAAACTGCACGCGCATTTTGCGCTGAGAATTGTGTAGTGTTTTGGGGCGATAAAAAATCTTTAGAAATGGAACATACCATTGCCCCCCTTTGAAAAAGGCATCGTCCCGATGCTTTAACTAAAGATGAAGGTACAACAATAATGCAAAGTAAAATGAATAAATTACGATACAATAATATTAGAAAAAAACTGTTTCTGTTTGTTAACACGCATGAAACAGCTTGAGGCGCAGGACATGGACGACTTCAGGTCGCGATTGGCGTCGTTGAGAGTTCGTGATGCCATCGGGAACAACCTCGTAATCAAGTGGGCCAAGAAGTCGAACCACCCTGTATGGTCCGAAGTACCGTCACAGAAGCTTTTCACTTAGTCCACGTCGGCGTATCGGCGTCAATACCAAACACGTTCACCGGGCTGGTATTCCACGAAGCGTCGTCGAAGATTGTAACGGTGGCTGTCGGTCGTCTGTTGATTCTTGATATGGAGACGCGCGAGTTGTCGGGCTTCTTCGGCGCGTTGAAGGTACTCACTCACATCGAGGATTTCTTCGTCGGTGACGTTGGGTAACATGGCATCGAACGTCGTTGCCGGGCTCCTTCCGTAGACCAACTTGTATGGAGATATCTGCGTTGTCTCCTGTACCACCATGTTGTATGCGAAGGTGATGTACGAAAGAATGGCGTCCCACGTCTTGTGTTCGACATCGACGTACATTGCCAGCATGTCGGCGATCGTCTTGTTAAGCCACTCGGTGAGGCCGTTGGTCTGTGGGTGGTACGCTGTCATCCGGCGGTGGTTTGTCTGGCTGTATGCCAAGATCGCTTGAGTTAAGTCGGCAGTAAATGCCGTTCCTCTGTCGGTGACAAGGACCTCCGGGGCGCCGTGACGTAGGACGATATTTTTAAAGAACTTAGCTACCTCGGATGCACTGCCTTTGGGAAGGGCTTTTGTCTCGGCGTAGGGGGTGAGGTAGTCGGTAGCTACCACGATCCACTTGTTTCCGAAAGCCGACGTCGGGAACGGCCCCAGCAGGTCCATACTAATCTGCTGGAAAGGTTGGCAAGGTGGTTCAATTGGCTGCAGAAGTCCCGCTGGTCTTGTCGGCGGTGCCTTGCGTCGCTGACAGTCCCGGCATGTCCTCGCATAACGAGTGACGTCGGTGGTAAGACGTGGCCAGTAGTACCTTTCTTGTATCCTCGCGAGCGTGCGAAAAACACCGAGGTGCCCTGCCGTCGGATCGTCGTGCATGGTCTGCAGGAGTTCTGGTCGCAAAGCTGAAGGCACCACATGGAGGTACGTAGCTCGAAGCGGTGAAAAGTTTTTCTTTTGTAGAAGACCGTTTCGCAGGAAGAACGACGCAAGTGCGCGCTTGAATCTTTCGGGACTTCGGCGGTCCTGCCTTCGAGGTATTCTATTAGGGCCTTATGTTCCGGGTCGACCCGCTGTCGTTCAGCGAAGTCGTTGGTAGTTATCGTTCCCAAGAAGTAGTCGTCATCCGGGTCGTCGGGTGGTGGTTGGTCGACGGGCGCATGAGAGAGACAGTCGGCGTCGGAGTGTTTCTTGCCGGACTTGTAAATGACAGTAATGTCATAATCTTGAATTCTCAGGCCCCATCGTGCGAGGTGACCTGAAGGGTCCTTCAAGGTGGCTAGCCAACACAAGGCGTGGTTGTCGCTCAAGACTTTGAAGGGGCTGCCGTAGAGGTGGGGGCGAAATTTCGACGTAGCCCAGATAATTGCGACGCACTCTTTTTCTGTTGTGGAATAATTGGCTTCTGTTTTGGATAGCGATCGGCTGGCGTAACTAATAACCCTTTCAAGTCCGTCAGTCCTCTGCACAAGAACGGCACCAAGACCTACGCTGCTTGCGTCAGTGTGTATTTCTGTCTCGGCGAATTCGTCGAAATTAGCAAGTAACGGAGGCGTCTGGAGGCGATGTTTAAGCTCCTGGAAAGCGTGTTCCTGCGACGTTTACCATTTAACTCCACGTCGGCCTTGGTAAGGTTAGTGAGATGATCGGCGATGCGGGCGAAGTTTTTCACGAACCGCCTATAATAGGCACACAGGCACAGAAATCGGCGCACCGCCTTTTTGTCAGTGGGCGGCGGGAAGACGGCGATGGCGGCTGTTTTCCGTGGATCGGGACGAATTCCAGACTTGCTAATAACGTGCCCCAGAAACAAGAGCTCCTCGTACGCAAATCTGCACTTTTCTGGCTTCAGTGTGAGCCCGGACGTCTTGATGGCTTGAAGTACAGCTTCAAGGCGCCGAAGATGCTCGTCGAAACTCGAGAAAAACACGACGACGTCGTCCAAGTACACAAGGCAAGTCTGCCACTTCAATCCTGCAAGTACTTTATCCATAGCGCGTTTAAAAGTTACAGGCGCTAAGCAAAGACCGAAGGGCATCATTTTAAACTCGAAGAGGCCGTCTGGTGTTATAAACGCCGTCTTCTCTCGGTCTCTTTTGTCGACTTCGATTTGCCAAGAGTCAGTCTTGAGGTCCATTGACGAAAAGTACTTGGCGTTATGGAGCCAATCCAGTGCGTCGTCTATTCGTGGGAGATGATACACGTCCTTTCTTGTGATTTTGTTCAGGCGGCGATAATCGACGCAGAAACGTAGGGTCCCATCCTTTTTCTTCACTAACACCACGGGGGATGCCCATGGACTCTTGGACGGCTGAATAATGTCATCCCGCAGCATTTCATCAAATTGTCTCTTCATGGCCTCACGATCTCTCGTCGAAACCCTGTAGGGACTCTGACGGAGTGGTCTCGCATTTTCTTCAGTTATGATGCGATGTTTCGTGATATGGGTCTGCCGAATTTTTGATGACGACGAAAAGCAATCTTCGTATTGCAGGAGCAGGGCCTTGAGCTGTTCTTTCTTATAGTTCTGAAGTCTGGGATTGACATCGAAACCTATGGGATGGTCTTGGTTCCTCTGAGCAGGTTCCGCAGAATCGGCGAGGGCGAAAGCACTGGTGGCTTCGACAAATTCTTCGATGTATGCGACGTTGTTCGTTTGTTCACATATTTGTACTCATATCTGAAATTCGTCAGCATTCAGCATAACCGTTGCTTTGCTTCCCCGCAGCTCTGCGATTCCTCTTGTGACGCAAATATTTCGGGTGACCAACAGATGCTGACTGCCTTCAACGACGCCTTCCAAGTCAGGTGATTTAGGAGTGCCGACTGAAATAATGACGCTTGAGCGAGGCGGAATGATGACTTGTTCTTCCAGTACATTCCAGGCTTGGTTTCTTGAGGGCGTGCGCGGCTGCAGTGCTTCTTCTGTGGATAACATTATCGACTTTGTTTTTAGGTTGATGACAGCACCATGGAGGCAGGCATAAGAAGTCCATGCCAAGGATGACATCTCTCGAGCAACGATGTAGGACTACAAAGTCTGTAGGATAAATACGGCCGGTAATGGTGACTCTCGCTGCGCAGATTCCTGCAGGCGCTACGAGATGACCTCCGGCTGTGCGGATTTCAGGGCCTTCCCAAGCTGTCCTAACTTTCTTTAACTTCGTGCGAACGACCCACTGATGACGGAGTAGTCGGCTATTGACGAGAGCGGTCACACTGTGGCCGTCGATAAGAACATCGAGGTCGCTCGTTCGCCATCTCAAATTACAGTTAGGGCGTGGCGTTGGGTCACGGCTGCGTCGGCTTGTCCGCTGCTTCCATGTTGCGTCGTCAGGTCACCTTCGGTCACCTTCGGTAAGTGAGGTTTCGCCGTCAGGGCTTTGCCTGGTTGGCGTTGTGTTCGGAAAGCTCCGTCGTGGCGTCGGCGTCATCGGAAGATCTTCGGTAGTTCGTCGCACAGCAACCGCACCTCCATCGGTGGCTGCCCTTAGTTTCCCGGATACGGGCTAAGAGACCGGCCCCGCGTTGGACCAAAGTACTGCCGGTGGTGCGGTGACGTGCGGCGGCTGGGCGACGGCGAACGGGAAGGGCTTCGTGGTGTCCACTGAGTTTCTGTCAGGTAGTCGTCGATGTCACGTGGCCGTTCTCCTGGCTGCCTGCGAGCACCCAGTCGCAGGCAGCTAGATAGATAGATAGATCGTAGCGGTCAAAATACCTTTATTTTGCTAAAGAATGCTTTGGTACTCAGATAGTGCACATACACTTAGAACAAATTGGAAGATCATTTGGAACATAGTAAAAGATTGGGTATGTGACAACTTTTTTCATATATTAGGAGTGGAGCTGTTTAAGTAGAGCACTGGTTGGCGATGGGAGAACAGGAATAACTATCACTATGAAAGGACACATGCTTTCTTTGGCCTCTTGTGCAGCTTCTCCTGCTGTGCTTCACTCCCAGAACACATGCGCCGATATGTCCGGCATGTGATGCATTAAACACTGATGGACAAGAGAATGAGTGCAAAGAGAACGAAATGTTGGCAAACAAAAAATCTCGAGACGACATTCAAATCTATGTACTGACAATCTGAAAACAAACACTCAGCTATCCAGGCATGCTAGCAAAATTTATCATAGCTTTCCCCAATGGATGGAAACTTAGCAGTATGAGCGTGATATATGAAGGAAAGGGGAACAAAGCTGACATAAACAACTACCGTCCTATAACAGTGACGTCAGTGGTCTACAGGCTGGGGATGCAGGTTATAAAGGAAAAAACTGCAGGCATGGATAGAGGATGAGCAGGTGCGGGGGGAACTGCAGATCGGGTTTCGGAAACACAGGAGGTTGGAAGAAAACCTGTTCTCAGTGACGCAGTGCATCTAAATAGCAGAAAAGGAACTCAGGCCCCTTGGCTAGCATTTTTGGATATCAAGGGAGCAAACAACAACATGGTTCAAGAGGACTTGTGGGGAATACTGGACACACTAGGTGTGGGAGATGGAGTCACCAATCTTTTAAAGAAAATCTATAAAAGTAACAAGGTAGTTATAAAGTGGGAAAAACAGGTATCCAAGCCCACAGAGGTGAAACGGGGGCTTAGGCAGGGGTGTCCTCTGTCACCCTTGTTATTCATGACGTACCCACAAGGATTAGAGGCCAAATTAGTTGGAAGTGGACTTAGCCTCAACCTCTCTTTCGTCAAACAAGGAAAACTCGTTGAACATGCACTACCAGCTTTGATTTACACAGATGATATAGTGCTAATGGCCGACAACAAGGAAGATTTGCAGGGATTGGTGGACATCTGCGGTAATGAGCGAGATAGGTTAGATTTCAGATTCAGCAAGGAAAAATCGGCACTCAGTATTTTTAATGAGAATGAAGGTAGTGAGCTTAGAATACAGGAGGTCATGCTATAGATAACAGATAAATACAATATCTGGGCGTATGGATAAGCAATGGAACCGAGTACCTAAATAACACGAATTATACGTGACGACTAAAGGTAACAGGAATGCAGCAGTGATGAAAAATAGGGCACTGTGGAATTACAATAGGTGCGATGTTGTGAGAGGAATATGGAAAGAGGTTATGGTTCCTGGGCTGACGTTCGGCAATGCGGTCTTGTGCATGAGATCAGAAGCTCAAGTAAGATTAGAAATTAAGCAATGTGGAATAGGTAGGCTCGCTTTAGGAGCTCACGGGAATACACCAAATCAGGGTGTACAAGGTGATATGGGATGGACATCATTTGAGGGCAGGGAAGCCAACAGCAAGATGAAATTTGTAAAGCGGTTCAGAGAAATGGGGGAGGAGCGTCGGGCTAGGAAGGTTTTCAGCTACTTGTACATGAAGAATGTTGATACAAAATGGAGAAAGACAACCAGGAAATTGACTGGTAAATACTTAGAAAATAGCAGGTGGCCAAACCAAAACTAACTATCGGATAAGAAGAAAGTGAAGGAAACGAAGACTGACTTGTGGAGAATTCGCATGATTAAGAAGTCCGCACTAGAGATCTATCAAACTTTTTAGCAGGAAATTGCCAATAAAGGATCTATGATAATGCTCGGGGTAGTTCTCTTCTGTTTGAGGCCAGGACGGCAGTATTGCGAACCAAGACATATCGGGCCAAATGCGAAGGGGTGGACACGGTATCCAGTCCATGTGGGGAAGAGGAAACTGCCGAACACTTGATAATGTTCCGTAAAGGGCTTCACCCTATTGTTCAGGATGATGGCGCAGAGTTTTTCAAAGCACTGGGTTTTATGGACAGAGAGGGCAAAATAGACTTTAAGCGGGTAGAGTTAACTAGAAGAAGGTTATCTGATTGGTGGCTAAAGTCAAGGCACGAGTGAAAATAAACCCATCACTGTAAAGTACCAGTCCTCAAATTCACTATTTAAAGGGGAAAAAAGATAAATCTTGTGGTTTATTCAGTAAGTATTATGGCAATATAGCGTTAGCCACCACTCGACCTAAAGAGTACAGCCACATCCATCCATCCATGCATGCACCGCTCGATTTAGAGGGCACCGCTCGATTTAGAGGGTACAGCCGTATAAATCCATCCAATTCATGCATATAACCATTTCCGTCCGCCGCACTCTGTTAGAGTGTACTGGAAGTGTTGAGTGGGAAGACCGCGCCTCGCTACCTAATCCCTTCCGCGTTGCCCGTAGTGGCGGCGCTGCAGTCGAATAGTACTGAAAGAGCCGCAAGCCGTGTGCAGGAACTGCTATGCGTTCCGGCTCCTCGGTCACGCTTTCTTAATTCAGATTTCTTCGTACCTGACCATAATTCACGTCTAGCACATATGCCATAGTCCTTGAAGTATGACAGGCCAATCTGCCGCGTCTTTGAGAGGGAATAACTTGAACGCTGTCACTAGGCTAGCAACGTGTTTCCTAGTGACTCATGTGACGTCATCACGCATATCACACACGCACGCGCTGTGCTAACCTGTCTTCATGCATATTGATACATAACAGCCGCTAAACATGGCTGCATGAAAGAGGAGGACGAAGTGAGTTTCCGTTTGATGCTGGTCTGGCGCCATCTTGCTCGTCGAGTTCTGTGCGCTGTAAATAGATCATTAAACAAGTTACTCGTAACATTATCAAATGAAACGTCTTTGAGAGAGTAATAACTTCAACGCTGTCACTAGGCCTAGTGACGTCATCACTAGTAACTCATTTGACGTCATCACGCCTATCACACGCACGCGGTGTCGTAACCTGTCTTCATACATACAAACGAAACATTTTTGAGAGAGTAATAACTTGAACGCTGTCACTAGGCCCAGTGACATCATCACTAGTGACTAGCGTTACGTCATCTCGTCTAAGACTCATGCAAGCACTCTCTAATGTGCCTTCATGCATATAAAACAAAACGTCTTTGAGAGAGTAATAACTCGAATGCTCTCACTAGGCCAAGCGACGTGATTACTAGTGACTCATGTGATATCATCACGCCTATCACACACGCACGCGCGGTCCTAACCTATCTTCATGCATATCAAACGAAACGTCGGTGAGAGAGCAATAACATCATATTTATGACTCGTCCAACCGACTTGATTACTAGTGACTTACGTGACGTCATCACGACTAACACTCACGCAAGCACTCTCTAACGTGCCTTCATGAATCTCAAACGAAACGTAATTGAGAGAACATTAACTTGAAAGCCGTTGAAGGTAGCGTCTGCTTGGAAAAAGGGACTGCTCGCGCTGAACAGGCGTTCACCGGCTAACCGGTATATGTAGGCACCAGATCGCGCGTTTCGAATTCAGTCGAAGGTCTCTCTACATGGCTTTCGTTTGACTTGACGTTTTTCTTGACTCGAGTAGATGCGATGGAAGCAGCAGTACCTTCAAGCAGCAGTGGGGTACAACCCATCATCAGCTTCCCACCACTCGTTGAGGGCAACGCTTCTACCTCATTCAATAAATAGAATAAAGGCGAAATGACAGTTAAGCATTTTCCAAACCATTCTCAATTACGAAACATTCAACCGATTCCCTGACACTCTGCGACGCATTTACTCCAGCTCGTCGTGTGGGAGGATGTAGGCAGTTTTTTTGCTTCTCGTGTTTCGAAGTATGCCCTGAAAATGCGGGCAGCCAGGCCGCACTACTGTGAATGGACAGGCGTTCTACACCCAACAGGCCCGCTTATTCAAAGCACATTGGCCTATAAGAAGCGGCGTGGCGCAGAATGTGGAAGAAATGCACGAGTCAGGCACAGCATTCAATGGCGCATCAGCAAATGGTCACTTGCAAATAGCAATAGTATGTATCTCCAGTATGGGGACTGCCCTCTATTACTACGGATTTGTTTCACAAGGTAACCATATGCAATATTAGTTGAGCCGAAGGAGGGGTAGACAAATCTTCTTGTAGCAAGTTTGGAGTAGGCAGACCGTGCGTCTTATGCTTGATTACGGATATACAGTGTTTATGACTAGAGGACGGATTATATGCAAATGCCTGTTTCGTTTCTTGCGTTCCTATCTTGTAGTTTTGGCACATGAGCACAAATTAGAGGGCAACGAGAGATTGTGTAGCGCTTTTATAGTGCCTATATATGCCTATTTCGGACGTTTCTGCCTCAATTCGTATAAGTGCCTGTAAATGCCTGTTTTCAAAATCGATGTCTATATACACGCTATTTAACCTCAAACTTTGCTTTCAAGTACCGCTGGAGCCCGCTCTTCATGTTACCCTGCAAAATTTAGATTTCGGGACACTGTGGGGTGCGAACTACACTTAATTTTACAAGTTACCTTTAGTACTGTCAAGTCGTCGCTTGCATGACAGTGAATCACTTGAAACCGACGCAGATGTTTAATATATATGCAATATATATATACAATATATATATATAGTGTAATGACGAAAACCGAAACTGGAACTCTCTCTGGCACAGACTCGCATGCGAGAGAGAAGACGAAGAGGAGAAAGCAGAATAAGAACAGCCGGCCTGCAGCATAGGCGTTGTCTCTTATTTCTCGTCTCTACAATGGCGCAGTCGACAGGATGAAGACGTCTTACGTCCCGGCTTCGTCACCCAGGATACCCGCCGACGTGTAGCCGCGGTAAGCGTCGCTTGAGGACGGCGTCAAGGCCTCCTCGGCGGCTCCAGCACCCGTTCCCGGTACCAGTTCACGATAAGGAACGCCGTCACGCTTCTTCGCTAATGGAACCCGCAAGGCGTCCGTCGCGGCCAGCATCGATCCCAGCACCGACGGATGGCGTCCAGGCCTCCGTTGTGGTTTCGGGGAACTTGCCCAGGGGCGCGACACGTCACGGCAACCATGCGCACGGGCCTCTCTCACCTAGGGATGGCGTACATGCCTCCTCCATACCTGGCAACCTGTCGGCGCTTCAAGCACCCACCGTGTACGGCGTCGAGGCCTACCCGGCGGCGCAACACCGCTTCATCTACGCCACAGTACCAGGTCACAACTCATCACACGGGTTCCGCTTGTCTGGGAACGTCGTTGACGCTTCCAGCGCCCTGGAACCCATGTCCACGAATCCGACCACAGCTGGATTTCCAAGGGACGCCGTCCACGCGTCCTTGGTCAGGAATTGTACCACCTCGAGTACCGCAGTCACTGTATCCTCCGCAGAGGCGGGCCTTGGCTCTTCGTGCGGATCACACGACAGCGCAGCGGAGCTGCAGCATACCATCGCGCAACTCCGCGTCACGACCAACGCCCTCATAGCGTCGAGCTCCAAGCTATGTCCTGCCATCTTGCCAACATTGTGCGCACTCAATGCCATGTTGGCTGCGGCCGCCGCGCAAAACTTCGAGGTAAGCTCGCCCGAGAACCGTCGCAATCTCAGGCGTTCTCTCGCGGAGGTATCGGAGCAAGTGAACTGCTTGGCGGGGGCACATTTCGGAGTTCTGCCCGCCGTCCCGCCATCGCCGATTTCCTTCGCGCTACCGGAATTTCGCGGCTTCCAGGACGACGCCGAGGAATGGGTGGCAACCGTCAACGCTCTCGGAACGACTGAAGAGCAGAAGTGGGACATGGCCATAGATCGCCTGCGGGATGCTGCCGCAGCATGGCACAGGTACGAAGGCGTCGGGCAGCAGTCCTGGGCAGAATGGAGTGCAGCCCTGATTGCCGCTTTCGGACGGATTTCCTGTGACTCCAGCAAGTCCAGCTCGATCTTCCCCGAGGCCGAGGATGGAGCCCAGGCAGCGCCCCGCCTCGAGGCTGCAATCGTTCGTTGCAGCTCGTCAACGGAATGCTGCCAGGAGTTCCCTGCTGCTAACCCTGACCGAAGTGGCTGGAATCCTACACTACAGGTCCCGGACTCTGCATCGGTATTCGACCTGAAAATACCGCCACCAGACCTTCGTCCGGAGATACGGCCCTCGCGCTCGTCGTCTGAGGACATCGAGGCACTCAATCCTATTGTATTAGACACAACTGAACCCTACCAGACCACGATCATGCTCAGCCACGCAGACACTCGGCTACCAAGGAACGTTTCCTTCGAGAAAGCCCAGATACCTAGCTACGCTGAGGCCACTGCCATCGAGAACTTGCCGAGGACCAGCCCTCCTGCTGTTTCCTCCCAGCATACGATGTTTGCACATGACAGTTCGCCAGAAGCCACCGGCTCGACTACGTCTGGGAGTTCTGCTGTGGTATTTATGCCCAACCATGAGCTGCGTCCCATCTCATTTCAAGAAATGGCCCAAACGTCATCATGGCTGCCTCGCAGAGCATCCCGCTGCAGTTCAGTCCACCAGCGACGGTGGGACAAGCACCAGCGTTTCCAGGTTACTCTGCGACCTTGCCGGAACAGTCAGGGCCGTCCACCTGAACTGCATTCTACGAGTTGTCAGGAAACGTTGCACCATGGTCGAGACCGACCACGACGATGTAGCCAACCTCGCCCACCTGAAGCACTGTCAACTGCTGCAGCTAGCCTTACCTACCAGAACATTGTCGTTTGGCCCAACGACAATGCTAGCAGTCATGGCCGAGTGTAATGACGAAAACCGAAACTGGAACTCTCTCTGGCACAGACTCGCATGCGAGAGAGAAGACGAAGAGGAGAAAGCAGAATAAGAACAGCCGGCCTGCAGCATAGGCGTTGTCTCTTATTTCTCGTCTCTACAATATGTATATATATGTAGTGCATGATCATCATCATCATTCTCAATCACTGCGCCGCGCCTCTCGTGCAGCTGATGCTAGGTCAAGCTGCGCGAGGATTAGAACAAGCTAGCGCACTTGGTATGTCGGACGTGGACAGCCACCGCGGCTGCGTTTGAGGCGTGGAATAAAGTGGCGAGAGAACGACATGACCACGTTGGCTGTCGTCCTGTCTCTTCCTCTTTCTCTACATTGGTGACCCGGAGAACACGCCCTTCGCCGAGCGGCCCGCTGCCATGTTCCCGCAACTCTGCCCACCAGTGCCACCGTCAGGTATGGTTCATGCAGCTCGATGCCGTTCTTGCGTTGAATGGCCTCACGGACCAGCCGCTGAAGTTGCGTCATCTCTTTGCCACTTCAACCTCCAGCCAGCAGCCTTACGATGCCCTCTGCACTGCGGTACTTGCCCGCAACGGCCTCACGTACCGACCGCTTCCAGGGACCCGCGACGTTGGGGCTGCCACTGCGTCGCAACGTGTGCTACCAACCATGGCCCCAACAGACTCCATGACGATCACCTTGCCGCCCGCCTGGGAACCTGGCACAGGTGACCTTTCGCCCATCATTGACTTCCCGACCTCGAAGCTTTCGCCTTCAACAACGTCCGATAAACGAGACTTAACCTCTCGTCCGGCCACTAGCGACGCGTGTCCTGCACCCGACTGCCCATCCGCCAAGGTTCTCGACATTTGGGCTGAATGCAACCAGTCAGCCACGAGGTTTGTGTTTTCATCGTCCTCGGCCGATGACACTGCAGGCATGCTTACCACCGGCTCGTCTCGGCCGACCTCCATGGCTCACAACACGGCTGACACGTCAGGTTCTATGACGGCAACATCACCGAACGCCCTGGTGTCTACCACGACTACGGACATCGTCACGCCTGCTATTCACCCCCCGGTCACGAAGGCTTCAGTGTCGACAATGTCCGAAGGTGCCTCTCCACTCACCTCAATGATCTGCGTGTCCTGCCAGCAGCAACCATCCTCGCCCTCGCAGTCTCTCGAAGGCGAAGTTGAAGCCACAAGCTGTCAACCACGGCCAAACTTCCGAGATGTTGCGACTATGACCGACGCTCCTGAAGACGACGTGCCTGGTCTGCCTATGTCACAGCAGACCGCACATCTCACGCCTGGCATACAGGCACCCATCTTCAATACCGACCTGCGCACGAACCGACGTGCGCCGACTACTGAAGGTGTTTCCCGAAGTCAAGGTACGATCACTGAGCCTCCTCCACAGTCCATATCTGCTGGATCCCATGACACGCCTCCTACTGAGTTATTGACGGAAACCGTAGGCAAGCTGGCGTGTAACTGTACTGTAGGAACACCTTTTACAAGCCGCATATGTCATACACCTCTACCCAACGTGTACAATGCTACTTACTCACTGCCAGCGTAAGTGGTCAAGTCCACTTATATTCAAATACCAATCACGTCACGACACCTGCACACCGACATCGGCACCAGTGCTGTACACGCCCGCGAAAGCACCGTCAAAGCCGTTGCTTGTCGATGGGTGGTCTGCAAGACTTCACTACGCCACTTCTAATTGCTTCGCGCAGGGGCCAAATCTGCTTTTGTGGCACCCGTCGTCACCTCACCCTGAACGCCTTTCTACCTGCAATGCTCACTCGCGACACCCTGTGCGCTCCCAGCTAGCCCCAGCTGGTCACCCTGTCACCCACTTGTGTGCAAACACAGTTTCCGAACGCTTACTTCTTCGTCCACTGCGCAACTCTCAGTGTCGCCCATCAGAGACCCACTGGTTCGCGATGGTCACTACAAGTTGACAAACTGGACTTCCCAAACGGACACCTTGCAGATTGTCGTTTATGTGTATAGTCTCTTTCTCTTTCTTTGTTATATACACTTCAAATCACGCAAAGCGCTAGGGGGGGAGCCCTGTAGTGCATGATCATCATCATCATTTCTCAATGACCGCGCCGCGCCTCTCGTGCAGCTGATGCTAGCTCGAGCTGCACGAGGATTAGAACATGCTAGCGCACTTGGTATGTCGGACGTGGACAGCCACCGCGGCTCCGTTTGAGGCGGGGAAAAAAGTGGCGAGAGAACGACAAGACCACGTTGGCCGTCGTCCTGTCTCTTCCTCTCTCGTGACACACACACACACACACACACACACACACACACACACACACACACACACACACACACACACACACACACACACACACACACACACACATATATATATATATATATATATATATATATATATAATATATATATATATATATATATATATATATATATATATATATATATATATATATATATATATTAAACATTTGCGTCAGTTTCCAGTGAGTCACTGTCATGCAGGCGATGGGCAGACGTTCTACAATGCTGACGACAATCCCACGAAATAATAAATTGAAGAATTGAAGATACGTTTTAATTCGTGCTAGAATACCCTAATGCTGGTTATTTTGATTCGAAGCAATTGCTTGAAGTAAAACTGAAGCAGACGACAGCATGTCGCAGCTGTTTTCGGCGAGTCTGTTGCGCCCAGACGACGGGACGTTGTGGTGTGACGCGAGCGACAAGCCGGCGTAGATACTAGTTTCTGCCCGTGTCATCGTTAGGTGAGCGCTTTTGCAGGCCTGGCAAGTGAAAGTTTGCGCTTCGACCACTGGTGCTATGAAATACCGAGACTCTCGGCGCCCCGGAAGGCCACGGAAGGCGCCTGAAGAACCAAAAAAAAGTACGCTCGCGTTTCCCCTGTAGATAGTTGCCGGATAATAGATGTTCACAGACACGGAGTTGATATAAAAGTGCTCTTCTAAACACTAAAAATGAATATAAAGGCCGTGCGTTCAATTGCCACTAGTGACCGTGACACAGCTAAAACACGAGGTGGTTCGTCGAGGAAATTTGGACCGGACGTGGCGCACACCCTGCAACAATCGTATAGGAAAATCTATATTTCACGCTGGAGCAAATAAAGAAGGCTCCCAAGGGTGAGATGCCTGACATTGAAGTGAACTCGTCGACAATTGATCGGCTTCTTGATGGCCATGCTTATTCGGTGAAGCTGCTGACCCCGAGCCCAGTAGATGGAAATCGCGCCGACGTGAAACAGCTCCGGGCCGATATGCCCAGTGGCTTCAGAGCGAGGGAACTAGGCTAACACGATACTACATCGACGAGACCAACTTCAACGTATGGTGCTCGCGCAGTTTCGGTAGGGCGAAACGAGGTGCTCCAGCATGCCGTTTGTCAACAAGTGCGAAGGGGGTGAATGTAAATGTTATAGCCTGCATGTCAGTGAATGGCCTTCTCCTTTGGACCATTGCGGATGAGGTCCACTGGCTTGTTTTCAACGTTTTTTTCCGCAGAAGTGTCGAGTAAAGTTTTACAGCAGGAACCAGGAATACAGGCAGTGTTCCTGTTTGAAAGTGCACCGCCGCACCGAACAGGTGGTCCTCGCGGCAAGCGACCACATGTACAGTCAAGTGGCTACCGCCATACAGCCCATTCTTCAATCCATTTAAGGAGCTTTTCTCAAAGTTCAAGGCAGGTGTAAAGGATTCCTATGCGAGCGGAGGGATGATCTTCTCACGACACCGGGAGGGATCTCCAAGAAAGAACATCGCCGTGCTGTGCTGGTGGAGGCCGCGGGGCGCTCTATGCAGCACATCCAGCGTGTGGACTGTGCCACTTATGATAGGCACAATTACACTTTTGTACAAGCTGCCCTCGACTGCCTTGATAGGTAGAACACTACTCAGCAGCACAACTATGGGTGCGTGTTCATGAAAACTGCTTTGCCTGTATAATAATAAATTTTGTTTCTCACGGACTTGCCCCAGTTCTGTTTCATCCCCCCATTTCATAACCAATTTACCGAGCTCGATGTTATTAAAACAACAATTTTTTCTTGAGGTACGGTGGATGTCTTAAACAGGCATCATCTTTGTTTCGGCGTTGCGAAAACATGTCAGGTAGGTTGTAACTATAGAGGCCAGCTCTATAAGCACTAAAGAACCGGGATTTAGGCACCAAAAACAGGTGGCCAAAACACTGTTTTAGGCTTCCTAAAGTGGGAATATAGGCAGAATAAACTTTGACAAAACTCAAATTTTCCAATAAAAAGGTGTGGGATCTGTCTCTACGACATGAAAGCAAGCAAAAATTATTTAGTTGACAGTGGTACAAACGCGTAATGGTTTAGCCTAAACATGTGTTTTCCGCAGGGTTTGCAGAATACGGTCTCTCCATTCTAGTTCAGCATGGTCAGTTAAGTGTGCACCGTCGAATAAACATGCTTCTGGGTCTCTTTCTGTGTGCCATAGCTAAGAAGGGCTATACACGCGCAAATAGTCAGAGTGACAGGCGCCAGAAGGATTTTTGGCGGCGTATTAACTTGGCCTAACCACACAGGCTCAATTTTTCTTCTGTCTGTGAGCACCTTAAGGGTCGTTACACAAATTTAGGAGTTTTGCGAAGCGACAAAAATGCTTGCACTGGGCGCTCAAGATCTCATTTACCAAGATTTGCAGTACTACGCGTGGCATAAACAGGTGATATACCAAACTGACCACGGCTTGAGCTTCATCTCATGGGCGTGCGCCCCAACATGGTGGAGGTGATAGAATTGTCCTGCATATGTCAAGTAGTACGTGACCCTGCCGAGAGCTATTTGAGACAACGTGTGTAATTTGTACAAACGGTTGCCTAAATAGAAGCATGAAAGTTGACAAAAATGTTAGAACACGCAGGCGAAATCTATTCGCCTAATTTATTTAAATTCATATCGAGAGAGATGCGAGACAAAGGTGCCTCCATTTCGTTTGCGTTGGTGCTCTCGCAGTTGGTGCATCGTGTCGGTGCCAGCATTCACAACGCTGGGCGTGGTTTTGCTGCATCGTCCCTAACGAGGCCAGGATTGCGGCCCATGAGGGGCTAGTTCGTTAAACGTCCACCACGTGCCGCATGAAGTTGAACCCTCCCCCTCGTTCCCTCTTTTCTCCTCCCACCACGGCGCTGACGAGTTCCCTACGGAAGTGGCCTCGCTCTTCAACCTGTTCTCGCCCGCCCCTCATTGCGGGAACCAAAGATAGCGACCCGCTGTCAGTGCATTCTTACTCACGCCGTTTAAGAGCTGGCCTGTGTAGAGTAGGCGAACAGGTTCCGGACCGGCCATGAACAATTTTTCAGACTGAGGACTTCTTTTTTTTTTTCTTGCCTTGGTTGAATTCGAGTCCTCACAGTTTTGATATAGTCATAGATAATTTATATACGAAGAAGCTAGGACCAAATGCATTACATTCTTTAGTTTTTTTCTCGTCGTAGGTAATCTATTGTAATCATAATATCAGGTTCAATACTTCATTTGTGGCTAAGCCATATTACTTTCCGACCCAAACTTTCTGTAGGGCAGAACAAAGTTTTTAATCTTGTTTTTTTAGCTACTAGGCTATTGAAAAGCACGCAAAAAATTAAGAAAGATGTTAGTAGAACGATTTTCACAGGAGAAGCATGTCCAGTATATTGGACACTGGGATTAATTTGTTGAACAAATAGGTACACATATTCTGCTATTCTCTTAGATAGAGCGCTGCTTTTGGCCCTGTTAGGTTATTAGTCTTATATAACACAAGCGGGGTTTGTTTTGTCCCGAGAAAAAATTGATCCTCTTCGCTGATCCTCTTCATGCTTCATGCTGTTGATATATTCCCAGCATGCCCCAGTTTTATTTTTATGACTGGGCTTGAAGAGTGTCACGTCAAGCCACCTCTTGCTTTCTTTTTTTCCTTCTAAATTGAGCACGATGTGCACCAATTGCATCTTGGTGTGAGTGTACTGGACATAGGTAATTTTCGCATTGCCAGCAAAGTTTTTATTAGAAAGATTACATTTTTGCAACAATGTATCGAAAAAACATGACAGAACTCATACAATTTAAATGATTTCAATGGTGCAAAGATATGTCCTGAAATACTTTTGTATACTTGAACGCATCATGCGCACGCAGTTTCGTGTAGATTACGCAATTACTTCTAGTGCCCGATAAATAGGTAAAGCTGAAGGGTGAACTACACCTAAAAACATCTTGCTCGACTCTTACAGAAGCTACCAAAGTGGTTTTAGTTCTGACTGTAGTTTTGCTTACTTTTATTCATCACTTTTACCGTCATGTTTTGTCAGCGACTAAGTATATGTACCACCCTGCTTAAATCACCAAATGGTGATTGCAGTAACTGTAAATAAATAGTAATAATAAATAATGTGTTCAATACATTAGTCAAGGGGCAGGAAAGGAATGTGCTTGTTAACAACATAGTAAACGCTCCGAGATTGTACTGTTCGGTTATCCTTTGCGGAAGCTCTTTCGCTTTCTTATTTCTTCGTAGCGCTTATTCTTTGCGTCAATGTGCGTAAGGAGCCAAGTATAGTTCCATTGAGAAAATAGCACCAGATGCTCGGGACCGACAGCACAGTGTAAGCTGAAGGAGCGGCTTTTGTAGAACTTTTTGTAATAGTGTTAACATCTCATTTGCTGGCATCTCATTGCATGTGTCTGATTTTATAAGGTACTCAACATAGTTACGTAAACTGTACTTCAAACAATGCCTGCTTCAAGGGACAGCGTGTGCCTGATTGTTTTTCCACTACTACCTGACAACATTTTATTTAACGAGATTCGCAACTTCAGGTTATGCAGCATCGTGCGTTTAACAAAGGATTTGCTACACCTAGAACTATTGTGTCTTTATGTTTTTGGCTCATTTCAATAGCCTTGATATATTACAAATAGTAATAGATAAGTTATTTATGTAACACTTCATCTGGCGAGATTTCATTGCGACATGTGAAAGGAAATTTCATAGCGTTATTGCGCACATTACAACTGCTTTATGCAACAGATAGTCGAATGTGCAATGATCTCCGCATTATTGATAAATGTGTTGAAGGCCTGTGCACCAATAAAAGAGCTATCGAATGGGGTCCTTGGCGTACGATGTAAGGGCTAGCATGCTTAACTTATAAGCAATTTTAAACCATTATGTTTATTTAGGTGTACATCTCAAGTACGTAGGCTTCCTCTCGCCCCCGGTTGTTGTCGAATTCAGAGCTGATTTTGGCGATAGAAGAGTGAATGCACCATAATTATTACCTATATAGATTGGGAAATATTGATGATAATCCACCTTTTCATCAATGGTCTCGCTGATGTATTTGTAAACATGGCAACGGTAGGAACACTAATCATGCTGTAGCCAAGAAAAAAAGTGATGC
>WOVY01014758.1:0-80000 GCA_013436015.1 Rhipicephalus annulatus | reverse complement strand
CGTTAGTTAGCTGTTCATTAAAGACACTAAGAAAAAAAGCAGTCGCTACTTTGAAATAAACAAGGTCTTTTATGCAGGGGCTGGCTCTCATTACTATTTTTGTTCGACAACATCTTATTGCAAAATAAGTTGTGACATTGCAGTAACTTGTACTTGTTGGCGCTCCTCTGTCTCTCTCCTTCTTTTTCATCGTGTTTCGAACATTGCGCCAGAAATAAATGCTAAGCAGGCATCTGATTTCTTTGTGCTAATGAGTGATGTTTGAGACAAAGGGCTATTGAGAGCATCTCCTGACGCATAACGCACAAGATTATAAGCCAAGATTGACAAGTTAAAAAGTTTTCAGAGAAATATAATAACGTCAACAATAACTTTCTTATTTATTTCTCTGGTGACATGGCCATATAGATTTAACCAACCTCTCCACAGTTTTGTTGCCGTGTTAACAATAGAGGTACTGTTATACCAAAGCCTCGGTTATTACGGTATCAGCTAGATTGAATCAATAATCTCATAAGCACAAAGATTCGGCTTAATCGAAGGAAAAATAAAGAAAGCTTGTGTTTGTCCAAGACTTGATGTCGCGATAAAAGAAATGTCAGAGAGTAATAGTGCTTTTCTATTAAAATTATATTTGTCTTTCTTTTTGCAACTCTTCGTTTGAACATTGCCACGTCGACGACGCGATGAAACCAGCTTCAGAACTTGTTGTAAGAGAACTGTTTATCAAGCTGTCTTATCAGTGAAAGAAAGCGCTCCAATAGATTTGAAGAAACGCTTCATTTCCGAAGTTGCACGCTTGTCATTCAGTTAGTGATAACGTCTTTATCAATGTCCACATCTTATAAAATGAAAAAAATTGATTGAATTCGTGGCACCAATTTTCAAAAGTGCGAAAAATGTGCCCCCTACGCGAGAACAAAAATAAAGCAAAAATGGCCGCACATCTTTGGACTTACCAATCTCTGACCATGCCGGCATGTGTGCGCTGAAGGAGAACCGAAAAAAATGAAAATCTCAATTTTCAGCTTTCGCTAGACTTTGATAAATATATATTTTGATTAACTTCAAAATCACCTATAGCTCTTGGTTGTGATTATGATATTTGGCTGTCGTAATAAAACAGCACAGAAATATGTCTGACACAAGATCCTCGAAGAGTCATCACCTCACAGCACGGTATACATTAGAACGTGCACTACCACAATCTATCCTGCTTTACAATAGGCGTGCTATAGGCGTGCTATACAAGCAAGCTGATATATGAGCCCAGCTAGCATATGGAATCGGAGATTTGCGAAAGCAAGATTTGTGTATGTTAGGCGTCACATGTTCTATACACGAAGCTCCATTTAAACAACGTTATAGGCTGCATTCATTCCAGCCACTAGCCAAGAAATAGGCTGTCATTACTTTTTCTCTGCAGGAAACTGCATCTTAACTTAAACAGACTTCTCTGCTTAGTACGAATGAAAAAACTCAAACATCTAGGTTGTACCAAATTTCCACTCATTGTTAGTATAGTAATAGGTTTATGAGACGCATGATAAATCACACGTTACTCACTTTTATACGCGGGTATATACCAATGAACCGTATTAGAACATTTCCGCGGAAAATCGGTAAAAATCGGCGCACTTTCAGTTTTAACCATATACTAATATTACTAAAGGCTGTAACTACAGGCTTTCAGAACGTTATGCGTTATGCACTGCACCTTAGGAACGCATAATTTTTTTCAGCCATTTTCACAGAGGCCGTAGGTATAATTTCAATACCGCCAAACGCACAAGAGAGGAAAAAAGCGATATTGATCAATCAATACGAGGATATTTCGAGCATTTACCAACCGTAATAATTAACCTCACACTGAAGGTATCTGAGGCTTCAAAGCCAAAAAAAGTTTTAATATAACTACAAAACCTTTAAAGAATCTTAAAACAGCGAAGCAACAGACAAGAAATTATTAAAATGGGTAAAGAAGCAACACAACATAATTTACCAGTTTAGACTAGAACAAGTGATTTAAAATGAATATAACGTCATGCATCTCAACTGGAATGCAATTTGGCGCTCTCGACCGCAGATCCGGAAATTGTTATTTTTCGCTGATAAAGCCTAGGTAATCAGCTTGTAAAAAGAAATGCCGGCGTCGAGTCGAAACTCCGCATACTTATCTGCAAATTGGCCACCTGCTCCCACCTATTATCATGCAAACTGCCCCGCCGTGAACCGAAAGTCGTGTCGACCAAAGCTTTTTTTTATTTGTCCGCTTTTTTCATTATTGTTAATTCGCCTTATCGTTATTATTTGTTTCCCACATTCGTATCATGTTTAGAGTTTCTCCTTTTTTATCGCATCCCCCCTATTTTCCTTTCCGAGCCCCGACGGGTAATATTAAAGTTAAAAAACACGCTTAAGATGCGCAAGCTCCTCTTCTTTGTTCTCCATCGCACGTATTCTCAAGTCACAACGCTGTTCTCGTGTAGGCTTTCGCGTGCGTGTTAAATTGTACAGAATTGTCGAAGACTTGCCGATGGGGCTAAAATAAACTTTTCACAAATAGCAATGGCGACACATCGTCGAAGAAATGGCTTAGCACAGGTGCGTTGCATCAGTGATTTACCTTTCTTTGCAAATATATGCGCATATAGATAATGACTACATCGCTACAACGCTAGATAGACCCTCGAGAATATAACTCGAGGGTCTGTCTGACTGCCGCAAATGCAAGAGGGGAAGAATATTAAGAAATATAAGAAAGTATGAGGAGATGGCGAACAGTCTCTCAGAATGTCTATCAAATGTATTCATCGCTGCATTGTTGCTTTGTCATCCACGTATTTTATTATTCGTGTTTTTGTTGTTTTTGTTGTTGCTGCTGCTGTTGTTATTGTAACTAATACATATATCTGCTCAGTAATAATTTTATGGTCGTCATGTGACAATAAAGCAGCTTAAATGTCATTTTCTTTGTGTCTCCATTTCATCTACATTTACTTTGTTGTTCTTTTATAAAGCTTTTATTTTCTTCAATTTTAGTGCCCCAAACCACCAGAATATTATGTGGTACACTCTAAAGAAAACAGAAAGTAAAGTTTGTGTTATTGACTCACCACGTATATGAATGAATTTGAAGAGACACGCTTTCTTCAGGCTCACGACACTCTTCGAAGACAGTTTAATAATATTTAAAGCTGTTCACCTGTCTCTTTAAAGAGAGTCAAAGAAATGACAACTCAGGTCTTGAAAGAAGAAAAAAAAGTCGAAGGACACATCTATATGAAGCAGGTATGGTGTTACCACTTGTCATACAATATTTTCAAACATAAATATTCCAGTTGATTCGCCCTCGGCCGTCATCGCTCACTGCACTTCACGGGCGTTATTCGTGGAGCCAGATACACCTCCGTATCTCTGCCTCATTACTTCTGCACTCCCACTGCGCCCAAATACACGCTGATGACTTACGCCTGATTACCGAAGGCTCGTCTTGAGAACATCTGAATAAGTAATAAGGTGCGCACGTTACGCAGTGAGGACAGACTCACCGACCCCCTTGTTTCATGTGCGATGCTGGTAATACAATATTCCTTCTTTTTTGCTTTCTTTTCAGCATCCTAATGAAAACGCGGGGTCCATTCGTTTGCGAGAATCCGTGCCAAGTGCGGCGCAATCCATTCATTGACTTCTTCGCGCGCACCGTCCGTACGTACTAACGACGCAGCTGGCCGACGCACCATAATGAGGCAAGCTGCCTGCAGAAACGATGCTTGCCTTTTGTGTACTCTTTCGAACCCAGCTTCCGGAGACTGGCATCAGCCGCTGGGACTAGGCAGGCTGTCGCGGCGTGATGCTCCTCTCGTGCTTCTTTTTTTTTACTATCATTATTACGTTTAGCGTTGGATCCTGAAAGTACTTCGCAACTAGCGATAGAACTTGTATTACTTGCAACGCCTACGTGGAGTTCTTTACTTTCTATGGTGAGCCTGATACACGGATAATGCAGAGGCAAGGAAGGTAGAACAGAAAAGCCTTTTCTTGGGAGAAGTTGCGACAAGAACGCCTAGTGGCAGCGTCTTTTTTCACGCGGTGCCACGGACTCAATGTGTGTAGAAGAACACGTCGCCAGGCGCTGACACTGATGCATGCGTGGGGCGATAGAGCACCACTGGAGCCGGCTCCTGTCCGTCGGCTTTTCGGCTCGGTCATTGATTGCCCGAACGAGCAGAGCGCACGGACACGGCCAGAGTCGACGAGACTCGAGCTTTCTGGCGCAACGCTGCCTCTAGATTGCATTATTAAAGGTGCGTTAACCACGCAAAAACAAATGATGTTCGTCTGGAAGAGAAATTTCACTATGAACCAACCACTGGTCGATGCTGCGAGACGCTGGCGTGTCGGGCGCATGTAAGTTGCTTCTGACTACGTAGTGCTCGTCTATATTCAAAAATAAGAAAGCATATACACTCTGAAGAAAAAAACAAGTCTGCTACATTATTCGTTACATAAAACAAAGCGTGAAAAAATGTGGGTTTGACGCATCTCCTGCAGGTTAACGCAGTACGCAATAAATAGTTTTCTGTCTACACGGGGCCAGATCACATTATCACATACCATATTTGCCTATGCTGGTTACCGCGCAAGCCCTGCACACGTCGAGACGTTTCCGCTGTCACAGTGGTCCAGCACATTGGTCTAATGGTTATGACGCTCGACTCCTGACCCGAAAGTCACGGGATTGAATTTCGGCCGCAGCAGCCTCATCTTCAATGGTAGCCAAAACACTTGAGGTCCGCGAACTTGAATTCACGTGGTCCCCCGGTGGCTGAAACTTCCAGAGCCCTCCACTACGGCGTACCTCATATTCGTATATCGTGATTTTATAACGCAAAGCCCCAACAACCAAAAGTAGTACGCACAACGAGCACGAATGGTGGGCACAGCTAACACCACGATTAAATCGCTATTAATGTTAAAGTTGGCAACATAATATATTACCGCGACTCGATATCAATAAGAAGGTCCCGTACAGGTTTGTTGGTACAGACAATTCCGAAATGACCAATCGGTAAGATTTGTATGCTCTCGGGGTAAGTAAAAACAGGAATCAAACATTGATTTAATGAGAGTGAAGATGTTAAACTCACACCTCAGCCTATCACGGCCTAACGTAACATCTCGAAATATAAAGCGAAGCGTGGCGTAGCAAAGCGCCGCCTATCATGGCAAAGCGTTAGAGTATGGCGTCGCGAAGTGTAGGGAAGCAAGGCACAACCTGTCATAGCAACGCATCGTATAGCGCAGCATACAGCACAGTGCTACGTAGTTGCATAGAAAAATGTAAGCTTGAAATCCCCTCACCCCGTCATCGGCAGCAGGTATTGCTAGAAAGCCAACCAGGAGTTACCTCTTACATTATCATAACATGAATTGTGTCGAAAAAAAAAGAAACATACTTGTACAGTGTCATCACAAAGACCGCAACATCAGTAACAGGAAACAAAGCCTGGCAACATTCCTCTTGGTGGCCCTCCCATTTTCCTTTATTGTCCCCGAGACCCCAGGAAAACGACGCAGGGAGTGAGCCAAATGGGAAGCCATAATGAGGGAGGCGTTGCTAGGATCGGCGAGTGCTCTTCCGTTGTTCCTCCAGGGTTTCTGTGGCCTCACTACAGTGCTTTTTGTCGTTGCGTGCTTGCCTAGAGCGGTTTCGCAAGATGCTGGACGTAGGTCTGTGGTCTCCACGTCTGTCATTGGCGTAAAAAAAAAACAACTGACCCTAAACGGGGTTTCAAGGAAATTCTCGGCTTGCAGGCACCAGTGTGTTGCAGCCGTGACAATTTGTCTCGATGTAAGTGAGGGTTCGGAGGTGGCGTTAGTGCTCTTCTAGTGGGACGAGCTCTGAGCGACACTCTCGTTTGTCTTCCCAGCACTTCCAGTAAAGCATTCATTGCCGGTTTCCCGAATATTTGTCAAAATTCTTCTAAAAAACCAAAATCGATGGTTATGGCTCAAGTTCAAAGTTATGTTGGATAGTGAAGCATAGGTTTTCTTTGGGACTAGTTGATTGTCGTGGTAACTTGCGATGATGAATTGATCGAATTCACTGAAAGATTGTGAGTGGCTTAGATTGTAGCGGCACCTGATGGGACAAATCTCAACCACGCGCGTCTTTCTACATGTCTTCCGAGATCCGCTTCGGGAACGCGACGAAGCGGATATCAGATCGGACGAAGTGGATCTCGAAGCGGATATCGGCGAAAACACATTGGGGCCTACGAACGCCGAGAATCAAGTGCACTTCGGCGTGCGCGTAATATACAACCAAGACAAAGATTGGAAACACCTCCTGATTTTTGACTTGACGCTGGAAAAAGAAATACACTGTGTTCATCAGCCTTTCGTTCGTATACAAAGGGTAAGCAAAAACCTCAGACGGGCGGGTTTCCGGTAGTCAAATGTATTATACAAAAAAGTGACGTCGTACATTTTGAAATACATAGCGATAAAACCTGATTCCCAGAAATAATTCTAATATTTGTAGTTTAACATCCCAAACCACCGAATGATTGATTGTGAGGGACGCTGAGGGGGGGGGGGGGGGTCTGGAAATTTCGACAACTCGGTTTTCTTCACCGTGCAATACATCACACAGCACATGGCCCTCTAGCAGCAGTCCACCTCCATCAAAATGAGACAGAAGCCCAGCAACGTGAGCACGCTTGAGGTAGGTGTCAATATCTGCCCAACTCTGTTGATGACCATCACTTCTCCATCCTTATCAAAAGCTCAGACACCGTGGCTACGCCTATAGGCACCCGGCCTTGCAGCTTTGCAGATCTGATGGTAGCGCCAGAACCACAGCATAGCGAGTAGGCGCAGCAAAACCGAACTTGCACGTGCATATCATTTATTTTTTAGTTGTGAGCAAGGGGGGCCGCGGCTGATTAATGTAGGCACCCAGGAAGCGTTCTTTGAAAACGTGCCAAAAGGCGCACACTTCAGCATGCCACTGTGCTCAGCGAGCGTTCCATTTTTTTAGTATCCCTGGCGGTCGGTGCCAAAAATGCTGAGGCGGCCCAAAGAGCTTCGTCACGCCCTCTGGTTCTCTGTCGGGTGCCTATAGAAGTTCGTGCTTAAGTATATCGAAAGTTAAATACAGGAAATCGGCACAGCACGGCACAAAGGCGTAATCGACTGAACAAGTACGAACGCACAGTACCAACTTGTTCATTTCAGAAAGAACACTTTTCAAAGACCACTTCACCAAATTGAACAGTGAATCAACTTTTCCGGCAATTAGGTTTAGAATATGTCGATGGAATGTTCATTAACAATATGTGCGTCAGTTACGCTCGATGCCTTCTTTTAGTTGTTCTACAGTGCGTTAAGGCGAGCATGGACAAAGCTATCACAGAAAAAAAAACAATCAGTTTAACACTGCAGCCATGTAACCCAAGTATAATCACGATTTTTCTGTTTTAAGGTAAGCATACCGCGAAACGCCTGCTTTCTTGCGTTTCCTGCACTGCGCAGACATAAATCAGCGGAAATGGCTACGAGGCACCCACAAAGCATGCACATCCAGCATATATTTATGGCCTTAGTCGTAAAGTTCACACGCACGTTCTGGTCGTCTACCATCTTCCAAAGGTGTCAATTTTATGAACTGGATCCTTCGCTCAAGCTAAAGCTACCATCAGAACTTTCCCGCTCCGATGCGACACTTTTATGCCGCCTTTGGTTGGGTGTTGCATTTACAAAGGTGTACTCCTTTCGCATTGGTATGGCAGACACTCCTACATGCGACTACTGCGGAGCTGAAGAGACCATCGAACACGTCCTGTGCAGCTGCGCTTGCTACGACACACAGCGATGCCAGCTCCGGATGGTTTTGAATCAACTTGACCCCGGACCATTTCGTGTGCAGAAGATACTAGGACCTTGGGCATCTGCCTCAGTTGGGCAGAAAGCAACTAAATTACTGCTAATTTACCTAAAGTAAACAAACCTGAGCGACCACCTGTAGACTGTGTGTGCTCCCCGAGTGTGCTCGTGATTGTGTGTACCTTCTCATCTCTCTGCAACATCTTTTCTCCCCTTTATCCCTTCCCCAGTGCAGGGTAGCAAACCGGATGTGCGTCTGGTTAACCTGCCTGCCTTTCCTTGCATCTTTATTTCTCCCTCTCTCTCTAGTCGTAAAGTTGCTACTCTCTATCAGCAGCAATGGAACAATTTAATATGTATATTTATATAAGTGAATGCTGCCATTACGCGAGCTAGCTGCCAACTTCCCGGCTGCGCCTTGTCAACGTATATTCTTTCGTTATTTGTTTTTGCTTCTTACGCTTTAACTTCAAAGTATTTCATGAAAGCACCGACCTTGTTCCAGATATAAACAATCTATTTCATCTTTTACGTGCGCAAAAAAACAACAACAAACGAAGCAAGTAATTGAACAACAATGCCCGAAGCTGTTGAGTTGATTTGAAAACTGTATGCGGTATCATCCCGCAAAATCTACGATAGTTCACCCCGCTTTCATTTTGTTAACACACCCATACCCCGCTATCTCTCTCTCATTCTTTATCTTTATTTTGCCCCACCTAAATCTGCGACGCTTGTTTGTAAAGAAAGGAGCCGCTTCTCGGTGTTTTCCATGGGCTGGCAGTATTAATCAAAGTGTATAGTACAAACACGGAAGGGTATTACGCTGTCAAAGCGTTTCTGCTACCTGGCGCGCGCAAATAAAGATTCATTGCTCTGAAGATTCAATAACGTGTAGCTCGCTACTTTTCTGAATTTACGAGGCCCACCGCTGAGATACACAACGCGGCAGGTGCACTGCGTCCAACTTTAAGCTTATTTTGTTTCCGGCTTCCACATACGAGAAGCTCTATGATAAGCATTTCGTTCATTTAAAAATGTATTTTGTAAAGTGATTTTGTCTGAGTTTATACCGGGCTTTCGACTATATAAAAAATTCAGGACTTTTCTTTCGAGCCCGACGGCTTCTGCTCAAGTTGTGCGTGTGTGCATCGGTACTCCTTGACAAAGCGCAATAATTCTCTGACATTACAGGTAACCGCCGTTGCACAAATTCTTGTAAAATCTGGAAACTACGCGTTGCGAAGCAACACGTTCAGTCGCGTGTTTTTAACATAACGTGTTTACACGGGCGCTGATGCACACCTCGAAGAGAAGAGCGCAAGGAAGCAGGACACAGTGTGGCACAAACTCGATGACATGCAACAAGTCAGAGTGACATAAGGCTATTACTAATTCAAGTGGATAGTAAATTAAAGAGTCATGAATGGTCATGCATTTCGATATATAATATGGCTCAATTTTTATAGTCATCTCTTATTGCAGTAATTAGAATATAATTGTAAGAATTAGCTATATGAATTGCGGCTGTGCATACAGAATCATCGTCCATGCTGGCGCCACCATTCTTGTGTTTTATGTTAATGCGCATGTACTTGCCGCAGACGGGTGAGTACAAGATATGCAGAGACGCGCAAGGCGTCTGGGCGAAAAAGCAACAAAGCTTTAAGAGCATACTGTATGACGAGCTAAGCTGTGTTCAGACCACAATTGTGGATCCGGAACACTGCCCTGACTTCCGATTCTGAAAAAGTGTTTGTGTGCACAATCGGCTTCGTGAATACAAAACCATCCTGCGTCCATTGGTCCCAGTGCACCATCACATTCATCTGAATTAGCAACTGTTTCATGCAGCGCGGCTCAAATCATCACTTTTGGTTATTTATACTCATTTCTGCTTCTCTAAAACCGGGAACAGAGAACAAAAGGTCCGCTTTCCCACGTTCTAGCTCCTGTAAACAACGACTAAAAAAATACAAAGCAACAGTGACAAAAAAAAACAAAACGCGGACGTGCTTTGGTACGAATGAGTGCCCCTATTTATGCTGGAAATAAAGCCAAACGATTCACTGCAACCACCCAACGTGAATGAAAAAGTTATCCCACACACCCGAAAAAGAACGGTAAGAGCACAAAAGGAAGTTTTAATGACTTAACCACCTTACAAAGACGACAGCCCTTCTTTCTTTTGATCCACGGAATAAACAAACCTCCTCCGTCAAGTCCATCTGAATGCTTACTTGCATTTTCCCGTCTTTTCTCACTTCTGAATGTCACCATTTTATTGCCTTTCCTTCTTTTAAATTTTGAATTCAAGGAGGAAATTCAACTGTCTTTTTCCCCCCTACGCCCTTTTTATTCTTAATTTCCTTTTAAGATTCTATTTTCAGCTTTAATATCTTGCTTACCCTTTCTTCTCACTTATTCATAAACATACTCGTGTTCTTTCTTGGTCATTATATTTACAACAAATTTTTGTTGTGCTCTACAGAGACCCTGTTCCATTTGTGATTTCATTCGCGTTTCGTTCGTTTTTAGCATATATCCTTCTCCGTAGCTTTTATCTTCTCTTCCGCTCTCGATTCGTTTTATAACCAACCACATTTTGGTTGTCGTTTGTCGCTTCTTTCTCTGTCACTTCTCCTTGCTTTCTTCTTCTTTTTAATCTTTGTTCACTTCACTTTAGCCGCTCTCTTTTTAAATTGAGACCAAAACTAGACAGCAATTCTGTCACATCATGTCGGCCTCAGCTAATTCTTTTAAGCTTGTTTTTTTAATGAGACAAGATAACGAACATAACATGTAAGAGTTCATTCGAAAATGTTTGTGCGTTGATTTAATAATAAAGGAGAAGTTGGTGAACAAATATGGTGCCGGCTACACTTTATCTATTTAGTGGATCAAGCATATTGCGTAATAAGTGAACGTACAACAGTAGCGCACGGAAAATAAACACATGAGCACACATATGCAGAAAACACACAAATATAAAACACCACCATCTTGGCGTGAACGCAAATGTCCGAAAGACAATTCATAACATTTCCAATAATATCAAAGACTAGTGAGTTATACCATACTGACCTGCTCATTTAATTTCAAAAGTGTTTCATTTTTTAAGCTGTATCTGTACGTGTGTCTCGGATCCATTCATTTGAACAAAGATGCGTTTTTTTTATATCTCTGCCCCGCCGTGATGGTGTAGTGGCCAAGGTACTCGCAGGTCACGGAATCGAATCCCGGCAGCAGCGGCTGCATTTTCTATGGAGGCGAAAATGCTGTAGACCCGTGTGCTCAGATTTGGGTGCACGTTAACGAACCTTAGGCGGTCGAAATTTCCGGAGCCCGCCACTACGGCGTCTATTATAATGATATGGTGGTTTGGGAATGTTAAACCTCACCTATATATCAATAAATTTGTAAATCTCTCTTCCTTTTTTATTATGTAGCACTACTCCCTGTGAGTGACATTCGGATGCATAATTTATTCACCGTGAACACACGTCGTGGTGAACTCGACCATTAATCTTCGCCATGACCACAAGAAATGGCGGCGGCCGAAACGGACGACACGCCGCGTATAACCAAACACCCAAAACGGACACCTAGGTGCAGGTTCATCACGTGAAGGCACACAGTGGTCATCAGATTCACAGGAATGGGTGGGTGAAATGTGGATGTTAGTGATAAGAAGGAGCAAGGGATGACATGAAGGCCTGAGAGAAGTGTTCCTATGGTTGCTTTCATGATATATGAGTGAGGACAAGTGGCGAAAAAAATTAAGAACAAGAACGCCTGACTACATAGCACGTAGTAACCTCAACCTCCATCAAAATGAGAAGCACGTGCGGTCACAAAAAATGTTTCCTTCGCGTGGTCATGTAATGAAAAAAAATTATATAACGCCATATTAGAAAAATCCACAGCTTTGCCACAAAGGCGAAGCAATGAACTCGATAGCAACAATTTGAGAGGTCACGCGCAGAATGGAAAGCAGATCAAAACGTTCCCCACGTTTCTAGCGCACAAGTTACACACGAAACGAATTCACAGGTACGGGTGTACGCGAATAAGCGTCTCATTTGTTACTTCGCTGAGTCTGAAAAGCGCGCGCTTTTCGCGAACGGAAACTGCAATGATTGCAGGGACCTTTGTGTGCACGGTAACTACAGCAGAATTGTTCCGCGTAAAGCCTGGGGCCAGCCAAGGCGTACGATCCTCCCCTCCTCGCCACCGCAAGATTAGGGCGCGCGAGGGAGCGTCGCTCCCCTTCTCTAAGCCGGAAAAGTATGCGTAGGAGATTAGAGCGGGGGCTGCTGCCCGATGTGGCAACGTGCACTTATTGCGCCATCTTTCTGGTAATGCCGAAAACACAGCAGCGGTAAGGCGTAGGTATAAATAGCTTGCCGTTCGAACTGCAGAACATTTTCAGGGGTGGCTCAGTGGTTAACGCCTCGCATTCATGACGCAGAGGTCCCACGTTCAGTTTTCGCGCATCGGAGTGCTTTTTACAGGATTTTTTACAGCTCATTCTCAGTCTACGCACCAGTAATCTTGGTGTTATTTTTTTCTTATTTATTCAGTGATTGCGCCCATAAATAAACAATACGATTTGCGCACTTGTCTCCGCACCTTTCCACGTGAACGGGTCTTTTTTTTTTCCTTTCGAAAAAGCTTCAGTACTTCAAGACTATTTCTTTCTTTCCTTCTTTATTTATTTATTTATTTATTTACCTATTTATTTATTCATTCATTTATTTATTTGTCACAAAAAAGTGCAAAGCAAGGGTTAAATTACAGTCACTCGAACACGTGAAACGCTGGGCGTTGTGCAATCTGAATATAGCGAGAGCCTTTCACGTAAATCTATACATGTCTGAAACAGGGCCGGAAGCACAGTGGACAAAAAAGAACTCGAGGCAAAGAACCTGGTACAAACTTTCCGTACCCGTGAGGAAGGTGGGGGGACAAACACGAGGTTTGTTTACTCGGGAGACACAACATGCACACTGGCGAAACCAAGCATGCATAGCACAGTGGTTTTGCACACCTATGCATCGATGAAAATTGATGACGACGTCTATCTGAAGTGCAGAAAGACATAACAGGGGAAGCAAGTGGAAACGTTGTACGCTAACAGGTCAGAAATGCCACACAGGGCGCTGCCAAGTGCACTACAGGTGCGAAACGGAACAATGATGCGAGAAACGGTCGTTATATATTTAGCCGCAGCAATGGCAGCGGTTTCTGGAGGAGGAGGAGGAGGAGGAGGAGGAGGAGGAGGAAGAAGGGAAGAAATGAAAGGCGGGGAGGTCAACCAGACACACGTCCGGTTCGCTACCCTGCACTGGGGCAAGGGGTGAGGGGATTAAAGGAGAAGAGAGAGAGAAGTGAAGGGCAACGTGTGTGTAGATGTGACCTTGTCCATTGCACGCTTATAAGCGGTCGCGTAGTCCGGTCGTCTTTAGAAAACTTAACAATGCCCGCGTCGCTTTGCTGGCCTGCAACACGTAGAGCCATGAGCCAAGTATCTTCTCTTCGGAAAAAGGTCTACTGTCTAGTGTCTCTAACGTTTCGCGTAGCAAGTTGCGTTCGCTCGCAAAACGTTCACATGAACACAGTAGATGTTATATTGTCTCGTCAGTGTTGCACGATTCACATCGGGAGCTATCCGCCATTCCTATGCGAAAAGAGTACGCCTTTGTAAAAGCTGAGTCGTAATTGTGCAATGGTGGTGCTTGCACGTGCGGCTTCGGTGGAAGCCGAGAAATGAAAAACCGCCAAGAAAAGTCCCCCCCCCCCTTTTTTTTTCTTAATTGTGAAGTTGTTGCGAGCAATGCAGAGGTTGCCAAGGAGGCTATTTCGTTCCTGAACCGTGAGAAACTGGAGCCCGTTGGCGAATATTCCGGAGATGTTCTATGGGTCTGAGACGTCTGAGGCCTGAGTCGTGAGAGAGAATGAGTATAATAAAGCTAGGGAGGTTGACTAGACTACGTCCATTTTTCTACGTGAGACATGGAGAAAGTATTAGGGTAATATAAAGAGACGAAGAAGGATGGTAATATTTCCCAACACACACACACACACACGTGTGCACACTGTACCGGCCGCGAGAACAACATCGAGCTTCTGCAGGAAGTAGCCAGCTTGTTTGGGAAGCGTGCGATAATGCCGAAGCCTGTCGACTGGCCCTATAAGAGTTACGAGAATGCTTAAAGCTTGCCTGTAGCGTGCAGTTCAAATCGATTTACTCAGCTTTGTGGTTCCAAAAGGTAAACATAATTGGGAAAAGGCATTGCGGCATAACTGGGTATTAATGTAACCGACAACTGACCAGAACGTCTGATCAGATGGTATTAGGAATGAAAAGAGGACGAAAATAGTCAAATATAACAGCATTCTTTTCGCGTTGTGTCTAAGATTTATAACTTTAGTCATGCTTAAAATTATCAAAAGCCGTTTTGTTGGGCGCCCTAGTGGAAGAGCTTCTTTTTCCTAAACTTCATATTATTGTTCTTGCAGTATTATTTAGCCAGTCATACTTCTTCCACCATACCTTTGTTTTCCTTAATCTTACTTCGTCCAGCAAAAGCAATTCTTTGTAATTTGAACAGGCAGCGCGCCTCGCACCTTCCTTAGGCGCGATATACGTACCACCACGCTTGCGCCCCGCAGCGGAATACAAATGACATCACCCGCCTTGGGCGCCCGGACGACGTCGTTTGTCTTGATTCGGGCCAAGCTGAAAATGCCTGCTCGCGCACCCAGCACTGCAATCATGTCAGAGCTTGTCTATATTTCTCAGAAGCTGAATCACAAACATTTTCTCGTTTCTGTTTTGTCACTCGCGTTCACTAATTGAGAATAATTAACGTACACCAAAAAGTGCGCAAGCATAGGGCAACTGTTACCATCAAAGATTCATTGCGAGGACGAGAGCTAACATATGACTTGGTCGCTGCAGCCAACGCTAGCGCGAAAATAATCTTCTTTGCAAAAGCCACGCGGGAACAAAGCTGGAAGCGAGATATATATTCAACCACGCTATCAATGACATTTCTTTTTTTTGCGCAAAGCAAATTTTTGATATAATGATGCATCAGAGCTTGGCTTATTATTGCTTCTGAGTGCTACTACCTGCAGTATAATGAATTTGACGGGAAAAGCAAGATTTCACAGAAATCAACTAAGACCATACTAAATCTAGCTGACACGAGGATAAAAGATGCGAAAGCGCAGTTTTGGAAGTTCAGTTAAATTTAAGGCTACATGTGTAAACTCAAAACAATACTTGTGACTGCAATCTCCTCGCAAGAAAATTTGCGTCAGTATTCACCGATGCTGTTCAGTTTATATTGACGTCCATCCACACGTATTCCAAAGCAGTGTCGTTCATACACCACTCCAATAGTTTCATTATTCAGAGGCGTGAATTACGTAGGACCGGGAGGGGGGGTGCTGCCTTGACGTCCCTTCCCCCCCTCCGCTAAATCTTCCTGGAGAGTTGATAATTATGTCTTATGTACCCATGTCTTCCAAGAAAAGGGACCTAACTGGTTTCACAACTCGTATTTGAAGGTACTATATCAAATGGCACCAAGACGGGCACCGATTGCGTCAGGTATTGGTGTCAAAGAGCATTGACACCTTGGTCCGGAAACCTAGTTATAGGATAACTGACTTATGAGTGGACTCACGTGAACTCACTCAGGCTCAGATCGAGCCATGAGTCTGAGTCTGAGTGAGCCCGGGTTAGTAATACTTTGGTGAGTTTGAGACTGAGTGGGTTTGATACTGAGCACAACATTTCTTTCATGAGCCTGCGTGAGCTCCACAAGCTTTGCCGACCTGTGGTTCCAGCACCTTTATTACATGCACCAACAAACTTCCTTCTAGTTCTAGTTATGTATTCTTTGTTCCTAGACACCATCCCTAAGACCGACACTAAGAATGTTAAGTTTAGTTGTTCCGAAATCTGTAGCAGATTGCACCGGTGTTGTGCGGGTTTTTACCCAGGAATAGATGCTATATGAAGTGAACGGCACACGAGAGATGTCTAAAGCAAAAGCTCTACCGTGTCATGCTTCTCAAGGTCATTCATCACGTCGTAGTACGGTTGCATCACAATACTGCAAGTGTGACAGGTGTGACGTCATGCCACGTGCTCCGCTGTGGAGATGCGTCACCGCAGCGCTCGCTCAGAGCCTTGCCGCTGCGTTACCACGTGACCAAGCGAAGGCTTAAAGGGGCCCTGAAACACTTTTTTTGCGTAACCATGAAATTAATTGACTGGAAAAGCGTATTGCCTCAGAAAGTCCACGCCGCAAAAAAATTTGTCTTTCCAGTACAAGCGGAGTTACAGATATTTGTTACACGCTGCAATCACATTCTCTCTTCTCTCGTCCCGACGAAAGCGCTGTAAGCTAAGCAGGGAGCGATGGCAGGGGCTAACAAAAAAAAACATCACGTGCGCCTCCTGACCTTGAGCACTTTTTTTTCTTTGAATATGCGACTTTTTCAGTGCAATCGCGCGTGCACGCATGGACAAGTGACGGCCTCTTTTGGTGACCTTCATAACAACCGAGCGCGCCAAGTTCAAATCAACCAATGGCTGATAGATGGTCTTACAACGAGTAATTTTTGGGCTTATTCCGTGATTTGTCGAAAGAAGAGAAAGCTATTTTCAGCTGACTTTGATCTTTTTTTGTGAATTCCAGGCCGCGCACTGCGCTATAATAGTTGGCTCGCGTGTTGTCGGGAGCCTCTACTGCCGATCGGCAGCGTTTTCTGACCATGCTCAAAAAGTGTTGCAGGGCCTCTTTAACGGTTGATTTGCCGAGGAATAATCGCTCAGTCTCGCCATAGATGGCGTGCCAGCTGGGCCATTAGCGCGTGCTCTCTTGCGCTAACAATAGGCTGAATAAAATCGCCCAGTCAATGTAGCAAAATAAATGGCAAACTGTGAATTCTAGAACAAAACAAAAGTTGCTTGCTGAAACACCAGAGCAAAAAAAAAACGAGATGCCAGATTAGCATGTAATGTAGAAGTTTACCAAGGACAGAAACGGGCCGGGATCAAACCAACTGCATAATCCCCCGTCCTTCGGCAGCACGAACGACAATAAAAGGAGCCTAACAGCAATTAAACACTGTGTGCATAGTTTTAGCAAACCCAAGACAAACATACATGTCACTCGTGATAAGTACGTTTCCAAGAGTTAAACGCAATCTAACTAAGAAAGAGAGACTTCTTGCTGCGACATGTTTCTTACGCTCATTTAGCACCCCGAAAGACGAGTTTAAAAAAATAACGAAGCAAAATAATGGACATCCGCTGACAACGGTCGGCGTCCAAAAGGTTCTTGACAAGAGCATTTACAAGACAAAATGATGACGTCTTTATATTAAAGACCAAAGAAAGCATGGGCTGCTAGGTGTTCACGAGAGCTCTCCGGGTGCTCAATGACTGTTGCCCGAGAAGCGGAAAACAGGAAAATAGTGCGACGGCTGTGATAGCACCAAGAATAGCGTCCGAGGTTCAAGTAAAATGGAAGGGGAAGAGACAGGAACGAAACCGCAAGAGGAGCAAACGGGGAAGGGGGGGACGGCAAACCATAGAAATACACACAGAAAGACATACGCGGTGGGAATGTGAGAAAGCACGCAAGAACCTTCTGTAGCAGAAAAAAAATACTGACCGTCAAAAGCGTGGCACAATCGAAAGACAGAACACTGCGAAGAATACACATGCCTTGGCTCCGAAAACAAAAATGAACATGGAATAATCAAACTATATAAAGAGTAATAAGACGAAAGCAAACTCACCAGAGTGAGAGGCACGGCCGATTGCACAAGCAAACCAGAGGAACAAGACGTGTGCCAAATGTCACAGGGCTTTAAAGCAAAGAGTTAACAAAGAAACGTGTGCGTGAGATGGCAAAGAAAAAAGGTCCGACACTCCCCCCCCCCAAAAGACGGCGACAAGCAAGCTCGGGCATCCGACCGTAGACAAGGGCAACAAACGACCTACCCCACTATCTAGGGCCAATGCAACAAAATAAAAAAAACGCGCTATTGTACCTCTTTGTCGCCTTGACTTCCGTTTTCCCCATCGTTTCCCGAAACTTGTATGTTCATTGTTTCTTTCTAGCACGCATGGGGTTTGATGAAGAGAGCAGTAACGGCAAAAACAAAATAAATATGGATCGAGGTATCCTTCGATACGAAGTGGAACATCCCAAACACTACACACGTACAGACACGCGCACACACACAGACCAACCATGGCTCAAGCAAAGGCGGCAGTGGTTGCGACATAACCAGCCGATAGGCCACCGCGACGAAAGGCAAACGTCGTGGCGGGACAAATATAAAATGAAGACGGTCCGCAGCCATGTAGCGGGACAAGAAATGAAATATCGCCACGAACAGGCTTCTACTTCTTACTCCTCTTCTGCGGGCCTCAGGGTGTAGTGGCAAGAAGGCAACAGGATACCGCCCTCTCCCCCTTTCGCTAGAGAAATTCGAGGCACGGATCACACGCACACGCTCCGTGTTGATGCCATTGCGGTGGTTAGAAGAAGAGGAAGAAAAAGGAAGCGAGAGGAGAGATAGCGATGGGGGAGGGGGGGAGGGAGGGCTTTGGACAGAGCGAGCGCGGCGGCCCGCGTCCGCTGTAGAAGCGCTCGATCAGAGCCGATGGTGGCAGTGAGGATGTGTGCTTATAAGGGTGAGGGGAATGTTGTCCGGTACGCTGGCTCCCCTTGGAACGGGGCCGAAAACCAAGAGGCGGATGAGAGATGTTGAACACATTTCGAGGCTACCGCCAAGCGGGCCTTATAGCTACCATTCTTGCTCCATTTGTCTTCCGTGGAAGGAAAAAAAAAGAACGCGCAGACTACATTCCTGGCAACGTTTTCTTTTTCTTTCTTTTTGTTTTTTCGTGTCTTCACGACTCCTTCGGAAAGCCAGTGAGACTAGTCCGCGCACCCAGTACTGCAGGCGTGCGTTCTCCCTTTTCTTTTCCGTTACTCTGCTACTTTTCCCTAGAGGCAAAACAATTGAGTTTTGGCGTGTCTTGACTCACGCGAACCTCGTTTTGTGACGCAGCACGTCTTCGCGCTTTGGCGCCTTGGGACTCGTGTGGCATTCTCGAGTCGATTGTTCCCCGCTTCTTTCGGCTCTTATCTCGTTTCTATATACTCTTCCGTGTCACCCATTCAAGCTCCACACTTGCCAGGGCTGCATTCACTTTTTTCCCTTCAGTTTTCTTTCTTTGCTTCCAGAACACAGAAAGTAAACGGCATTCACACGCGAGCCTTCACGTGCCCTCGGGGCCAGCCCAAGTGCGGCTCCCTGCCTCTCAGCTGGACGCCTTTTCACGCCATACATGTTCGGTCACTCAGCACTGAACGGTGTCAATGGGATCATCAGCGCCTTCGCACTCGGGTCTTTTGGTCAACCGACTCCTCAAATACGAGTCAATGTAGCCAGTTTGCATGCGGCTTTTTTTTAGTCCTCCCTTATGCTCTTAAGCAATGTTGGTGGTTTCACGTAATATTTCTTTTTTTAATACTATATGAATGGACAAATACTTCGTCTGTTTATTGAGAAGCTGGTGAATTATGAATAATTTCCTCCAGTATCCCAAGTGATGCGATTTATATCTTTAACTCACTTTAGCTTATTTCCGATTTATTAAAGCGAATGGCTGTCTTCGGGGTTTTTTTTTTTCGCTTGTTCCTTGCAGAGGTCAGTCATGCATATTTCTTGAACTTAGGCCAAGAACGTCAGGCGTGCCATCAGAAATAAGAACCTGCTAAGAGTTCATTAAAAGGCATCATCTTTCTCTATATCCAGTTATCCTCAAAAATTTTAGGCGCGAAGCTCCTTAAAGTGACAGCCGTTCGTCCCTTGTAGTAGTGCGTAACATGTCTTACGCTTTGACCTGCAAGGTGGTGCCGGTGGGAGATTTCTCTTGGGCGTTGTTGAACAATAAAAAATTCGCAGCGTGCCAGTTAACTAAAAGCCGAATTCACCTGTTTCTCATTCCCCCTTATCAGCCATTGGCATGTACATTGAGCACTGTCTGACAAGAAAGGGTTGCTACCTTATACTCGCTGGGCGTAACCTCCTTTGTTTTAGAATGGTTTAGTGAGCGTTGGGCCGCAGTGCCATGAACTCGAGGTGGTTTAAGGTGGGAAGTAGACAAGAAGCGCAAGCCATAAGAAAATGTGCGTGTGCCACCTCTCGTTTAGTCCTTGGAATGTCCACTGGATGGCGGTGCTTCTATATGTGGAACATATGATGAAATGATACGAGATGGTGGTACTTGGAGTGTTGACTAGATGGACAAACAGACATGGATGGACGCATAGATGGCTGCATGGACGGATGGACGCATGAACGAACGCAGGGGTGGATGTATCGACGAATGCAGGGACAAATGCAAGGATGGACGTGTGGACGCACGGACAGACGCACGCACGGACGGGCGGATTGACGCACGGATGGTCACACAGACGGATGCATGGATGGACGGAAGCAAGAACGAATGGACGGACGGATGCTTCGCCCCACTCTCCATCGTTCACCCCGTGGATATGCTGCCATTTTTTTTTTGCTCGTTACAATGGTTGCTGAAATATTACCTTCCTGGTTTGTGTTTCAGACATAAAATTTTTCAGACACGAAACAAACCAAGATCGGAGTTCAGCCTAGTGAAGGTCTTATGTTGCTTCTACCATTACTAAGGTACAATAACTATACAGCCTTCATCCTCAGCTCGTTTCCTTCGAAAGTTATTTCCAAGAAACTTGTTCTTCAGTGTCATCAAACACTTGTCTTCAGTGCCGTCCAAGATCAACATATCAGCTCAGTATCACATTCGCCCTATTTCGTGCAGTGCCTAGAATACCTCCACCGTACTGTATGATGTAATGTTTGAAGTGTTCATGCTCACAACTAGTAGTTGAGAAGTTTATAATTCTGGTCTATTGTGCCACTCAGAGTTACCGCTCAGTGTGATTCACAGCGTTAAAAGCCGCCAAGTCGCATTCAATTGTGCCATCATCCCCCCCCCCCTTGCTCTTAGCTTGACACTACCAGATCCAATCGATTCCTTTACACTTCAGCGAATAAACACACAGTGGGATATGTTAGCTCTATTCAGCAAACGTGACTACAATTTTTTGTTCTTCACTGTTTTGTAAGGTCATGAATCAACTTTCCGAGTTTCACTTAGGATATCACAAAACAATAATAATGAAACAACTCCATCTGCGCTTGTGTGTGTGTGTGTGTGTGTGTGTGTGTGTGTGTGTGTGTGTGTGTGTGTGTGTGCGTGTGTGTGTGTGTGTGTGTGCGTGTGCGTGTGCGTGTGCGTGTGTGTGTGTGTGTGTGTGTGTGTGTGTGTGTGTGTGTGTGTGTGTGTGTGTGTGTGTGTGTGTGTGTGTGTTTTATCGCCAATACACTTCATAACTCTGCTGTGCTCCTCTAAAGTGCTTTCTTTGCACTAAATATAATATTGCGGTGGTGCACCCTTTACAGGAGAATAAAGACTGCCTTGCGAAGCAGCGTTCTCCATTCATAGATGCGCATTCTTACATTTATGATATCTATGCATATGTTCTCGGAGTTTATTTTCGCTATCCTTGAGCTGTTTGCGTCTTGGAGTCATCAGTGAGTGCAGAATATCATTGTTGAGAATTACCAGTTTTATATGCAAGAATGCCCAACACCATGCTTTGATGCTCTGCTGTCGCGCGGCACCAGCTGGACGTCTTTGATCTTCCTTCAGGCATTAATCAGCATTTAAGAACGGTACCGTGGACAGTGCATCCCGTTACAGAAAGGCTCATTGCGCTCCTACAGATAACCGACAGCCCAACTACAAGCTACCGAAAACTTTTGCTTCCGCGCATCATTGAAAAGTTACCTTTTTCTCATTGGCTTAATGTACAACCATGAAGCAATCTCACACATGGACATTTGTGCATGTTTTGCATCCTCACTTCAGAACTGAGTTTTTAGTATCTTTGAGCGGGCAATTCGCGAGAATATACGGCATGTATTACATTAGGGTTGGTTGATATTTTCGCTTACTAAACAAATGTAAAGCAAGCATATCTTGTTTTGTGTGCCTTGGCTCAGATTTCATTAACTCAGATGACAGTGCCAATGTCCAGGGATGGCATTGGTTCTTAATTCAAACCTTAAGGGAACACAAATTTTTTTTTTCTGAACAAGACCTACTTTCATACGATTTCGCCAGATTTTATTGGTAACTTCTTGCTGCAATCAGGTGAATGACAACTGTTTTTTTTTTCTTTTTTAATAAAGCTGCTTTTCTTAGTGCAATGTGTTTTCATAAGACACTACAGTTCCTACGAAGAATAAAGCACCAAAAGTATAAAGGAAGGCCTTTCAAAAGGAATAAAAATGTATGCGTGGCACATCGGCTCATTTAATCGCAATATTTATGGCGAGTCACTTGAACCTTAAAATTGATATAGTCTCAAAATGTTACCAGTAATTCAGCGTGACCTGTACATCAACCAGCTTTGAGGTAGACATTGTTACATTCCACACAGCGTAACGAAGCTGCAAGATTGCAGAATATTACTATTGAAGTTTTCTCTCTCACTATCTTTCTCTCTTTGCAGAGTGAATAAATCTGAATACAGTCGCAATGACAAAGAAGAAGAACAAGAAGAAGAACAAGAAGAACAACAAGAAGACAACAAGAAGACAACAAGAAGAACAAGAAGAAAAGAAGAAGAAGAAGAAGAAGAAGAAGAAAGAAGAAGAAGAAGAAGAAGAAGAAGAAGAAGAAGAAGAAGAAGAAGAAGAAGAAGAAGAAGAAGAAGAAGAAGAAGAGAAGAAGAAGAAGAAGAAGAAAGAAGAAGAAGAAGAAGAAGCTTCCCCCTTCGAGTAGACTGAGGCGGGTGCATTAAAGGAAGATTGAGTTTTTTAATTGAAAGAGCACCGCGAAATCGAGCGTCCGGACTTACGAACATTGATATCGCTAAACGAAAGAAGGAAAATGCAAATCTGCTTTTTGTAGAAGCACAACATGTATATTTTTTTTTTGATGGGAGGGGGGAGGCGTTATGTTGCCTTGAGTATTCTGTCAGCTGTCACTGTGGTACAGTGATTATAGTGTTGGGCTGCTACTACGAAAAAGGCGGGTTGAAACGCCTTTCGATGGAGTTGAAACACGATAGGTCCAAGTACTGATACTTAAGTTCACGTTAAACACCCCCAAGAATTTCACAATTTCTAGAGGTCTCCACCCCTGTGCGGCCAATAATTACATCACAATTTTGACACGTGACGCTCCAGCTATTATTATCATTAGTTATTTTCCGTGCCTGAATTGTCACTACACATCTCCTGAGCCGATATTCGCTGCGATAGTGTGAGTTGGCATCAATACATCTGCGGGCGCAAGCACGACAGCAAAATATGGCGAAATTTCGTGGCGTAAGTAGTAGTTTCATTATGAGGCGATGTGTCTGAGAAACAAACGGCTGTTTGCATACTGTCCACGTGGATGCTTGTTGTGACGTCACACTGGCTACGGCTGTACATTCTGAAAAACACTACAAGTAAAGTTCGTTCTTGCAGGAAAACTAGTCAGTTTATTATTTTATTTTTTCAGTCAGAAACACACCATCCCGCTTACTTCCGTGTTCCGCGTTGCTGCAACCGCTGCAAGTGCGATAAAATCATTTCCCACCGCCAGTGTTTCACCGCCACAGGCGTCACTCCTGTCAGTGGGCCTGGAGTAAGTAAGACCAGCGTCCCTGCAACTAATGGTTTCCTCGCACGCAGTCCGGGTGCTCTTGCGCGCACGCGCAATCGCATCTGCGAGCCACTTAGGGCCTTGTTGTGTGTTAATTCGTTCGAGCAGCTTCGCCGACAACCAACGAGAACGCTATGTACGTGTCCTCTATAGCGCGGGCCTTCATTTCGCTAATGAGCAACAGCCTTGTCCGGCAGGCGTGAATGTAAGAAGAAAAAAAAGCCAGAAGAACTAACGAGCGAAAGACGAGTTGATTCATTCGTACCGTACTCGTACTGGTGGTTGAATCAAACAAAAGAACCGTAAATAGAAGAATGTAGTAAACGGTTGCGTTTAATGACTTCATTCAGTCGCAATTAGAAACATGAGAGCAAGAATACTGTGCGCTACTCACCGTGAATCGCGTTTTTTTTGCTGAGCTGTTCGAGGTCTAAACAGTTCTGCCACCGTACGTCACAGCGACAAAATAATAGCCTCCCGCTCAGTTGCAATAAAATTCGCAATTATGTGCGTAAATAGTCCACCCGATACAATATTTAAGAGCGACGGAAACATTTTTATTATCAACCGCTGTAACCAAACCTCCGCCAACAGCAACAATGACGAATTTACGTTCGACGAATGATAGCAAGTTGTGTTAGTTGGAAGGCATTCGCGATAATGTTTCACGCTTAAATGAACACGAAGTTACGTAGTCATTAAAAAGACCCCACCGCAGCTAAATTTTTGGGGTAAAGCACGCACAATGCGGGCGGTTTCCTGCATGCGCTGCCACACGAGGAAAGTGATTTGAATCATCCTCATCACGTCGGCCGCCTTTTCTATGAAGGTGAAAATGCTTGAGGCACGTTGACAATCCCCATGTGGTCAAAATTTCTGGAGCCCTCCACTACGCCATCTGTCGTAATCATGTGGTTGTTTTGGGACGTTAAACTCCTACAATTATTATATCGAAGTTGTTTCAAACATTTGTGCCTCATGTCCAATTCAGATGGGCAATCAGAACTTTTTGCATATATTCAATACCAATACAGGCGAAAGACGGAATAATCTAAAAACCAGGAATGTCGAGCCTCATTTGTGAAGAAAACACCTTTCAACATATGTGCACCCTGAAACGCCAATCGCACCTGGTCCATGATCCCTCATCATAGTGCAGAGAGACTTTGGTCCCCGAAGACCCTGTTTAACACGTTAATCGTTATCACCATTTTCACAAAGCATATATGATGCCATCATCGTCAGTTCAACGCTTTCACCATCAGCGTCACAATCGTTTCTTGTAAACCTGTTTGCTAGTGATTCTGCTTCAACGCGTCAATCATGATTCCCCTATAATGTCATCGTCGATTCATCTATCGTGATGTTCAACGCTTTCATCAGCACCATCGTGAGTATCATTCAGGGAGCATTTGCTTGCCCTCAGCTGTGATTCTACATGTTCATCGCGATCATTAACGCCATAGACGATTTCACACTTTCACGCCACTTGTGCGCCAGTCTCACATCAATCCTGGAGTTTGAACCCGTGCACCACTGCTGAACGCACCCACTTTCACAGTCGTCTGTATGTGCACAGTATACAGTGCACATACGCTCTTTCGTCTAACGGTTGCACATACAGAGTCCTCAAGTACCTCTCGCGAATAAATGAATATGACCAATTCCGAGACCCCAGGTTTAAGAATACAGAAATTTATATGCTACGCACCAAACCGTCCTTGAATGGCTCTTCAATAAGGACATAGCGGAAAAGAAAATAGATCAATAGGCCCATCTCTAAAAACCACAAAAGCGCACATGAAGCCAGAGTGACGGCTATGGAACTTTCTATACGCGCGTGCATCTAAAGTAAAACTGTGTCATCGAGCGGCGCATGCATAATCCACGCGAACACCAACCATCATTAGCCTATGCACTGTCCCGAGGTTCCCGGTATGCATGAGAAATGATCCGAACCGTTCATTTACAAGGCTCTGTTGACCTGAGGGATAACATATAGACAAAAGGCGTTTTCAAGTTGGCCGCTCACGTGATTCATTATAACAAAAATGTTTCTTTGTTATGGTCACACTAACGTTTGACAAGATATACACAAATGCACAGATACAAAATGAATGTTAGCTTATGTCTTTATTTACCTTATTTTGCACTCGTTCAAATCGCGCTAAGTCGACAGAGCGATAATGCAAAACCAAGTGGCCCCACAGTCAAGTCCCACTGGAAAGCAAAACTCAAACATGGTAGGAGCAACACAGCGTTTGTATGGCTGACACAAAAATTGTTTATCTTGGATTTTAGGATACTACTCCTTTACGAATCATTATTCTATTACTATGCCATAGGGACATCGTTATTCTCTCGGCGAAGGAATACACGCATCTGGTAACGAGATATTTTTTCCGTCCCTCCGTTTTATCGTAGAGAGTAGGGATAGCTGGAATATTCACACTTGTCGCATTTGCAGCGTATATAAAAAATATAATGCGCGAGTATGAGAAAAAATACCCCGAATTATTTCTTAAAAACTAAAGTGCCAGAAGAGTAATTCAATTAATGGGTTAGCATTGCGTCTGTCGCACTGACGACAAAAGTTTACCATTTTTGCGGCGTCGTATATAACTTCTGGAACCCCTCGAGATCTACGGTGGTCCGATTGTTACGGTGCTCAGCTGATGACCAAAAAGACGCGAGTTCAATGCCGGCCGTTGCGGTCGCATTTCAGTGAAGGCAAAAGTTTTAGTAATAATATCTCGCGTTTTACACCCCAAAACCACGATGTAGTTACCAGAGACGCCGTGTACGGGGCTCCAGAAATTTCGACCATCTGGTGTTCCTTAACGTGTGTACTGACATCACACAGTAGACGAGCCCCTCGCGTTTCATCTCCATCGAAGTGCAACTGCCACGGCCGGGTTCGATCCTGAAACCTTTCAGTCAGCAGCAAATTCAAGCGCCATAGCCCCTGCTGCACTGCGGCGTACGAAGAAGAAACGTTACATGTCCCTGTACTGTGCTATTTCAGTGCACGCTTAACTACCCCAGGTGGTCGAAATTATCCTGAACCTTCTACTACGGTGTCTGAGTCGCTTGGGACGTTAAACTCCACAAACGAACCAAACATAACTTGCGTGCCACACACCTGTCGCGAAAGCATCCTAGTTAGCTTCACAGAACTCATTTTCTATAGGGGTTGTTCATGTGATTCTCTTTGTTGACTAATTCGTCCCCGCTACCGAAGCACACGAAGTTGCTACTGTAGTACCTAAACTCAGCAAATCTGGGCGACCAGCTGTAGACTGGATGTGCTACGCTAGTGTGCTCGTGATTCTGCTTATCTGTCTCCCTCTTTTCTTCTATCTCTTTTTGCTCCTTTGTGTCTTCCTCCAGTGCAGAGTAGAAAACCGGGCGTGCATCTAGTTAGCCTCCCTTTCTTTCCTTGAATTTGTCTGTCTCTCTCTCTCTCGTCCCCGCATTGCCGACTGCTAGCATACTCATTAGCTGAAGTGGTAAAGCAAGCGTCTCAGAAAGGTGTTGGTCACAGGTTCAATTCCCGTAGAGTATCAAATTTCTTTTTTTTTCAACTAAGATTGATTGATATGTGGGGTTGAACGTCCCAAAACCACCATATGTATATAAAAGACGCCGTAGTAGAGGGCCCCAGAAATTTAGACCACCTGGGGTTCTTTAACGTGCACCCAAATCTGACCACACGGGCCTACATCATTTCCGCCTCCATCGGAAATGCAGTCCCCGCAGCCGGGATTCGATCCCGCGACTTGCGGGTCAACAGCCGAGTATCTTAGCCACTAGACCACAGCGGCGGGGCTTTTTCAACTAAGAAGCCTTCCTCTTTGAGGGAACCGCGTAGATTTCCTTGTGGCTTCATGCTACACGCCGGTGGTTGTCCACTATTCCTTTTATATGTGTAATTCCCAAAATTCGTTTACAGCTCTCCTCGACGCTCCCGAAGCAGACGCCGCAGCCGCTGTGACCACGTGATCATCTCTAGCGCGCCACGACAACGTAAGCGCCAGCTTCTTCAGTGTTCAACTTCACGCCTAACATATACCAAAACAACAAAGTTTGGAAAGTACCACCTGACCGCCCTTGTTCATCTATGCTCTGAATGTTACCACACCCTGCGTCTTCCCAATCGTGTGTATGTGGGATCGCCGCATTCGGTACAGTAATTACTCAAGCTGTAAGCACATAATGAGTCATCTGCCATTATGAAGAGGGTCGCTGAAAAGACGACATGAGTTCTCCGTGATGACTCATGACAAGGACACAACCTACATGCATGTCGAGGTAATGGAGGCCTATGCTGAACGTCAAAGCAAATCCATAGGAGGCGTCGACTGAAGCAAATTAAAATGAAGTAGAGCGTAGTAAAATTAGAAGAGACAAAAGGAAAAGCTCTTCCAAACCTGCAAAAGGTGGAAGAATCATTTCAGAGGGCGTCCTTTGACCACGGCCGGCGGCACTCCGATGTCTTTTGGCCGTAAACGCTAGCAGCATCGATAAGACAAGCACTATGTTGTGCGAGTGGAAAAATTTTGATCTTCGATACACGTTTTCGAGAACTCGGTTTCGACGCCGGGACGCTGCACTCTTTAAAAAAATTTTCGAAGATCCGATTAATCTGCAACTTTCTAACTACGGCGTTTTTTTTTTCTACAATAATAATAGCAACTTCGCAGCGCAATAAAAGCAATTCATTTGTGATTGTCACGCAATAGTGCAGCATTTCTTTGGAAGCGTAGATATTTGGGCGAGTTAGTGTGGCTTAGTTTTGATTATTTGGTAGAGAAACGCTAACAGCGACTAAGAAAAAGCACACAAGAACAACCCGTTCGTTTTTGTATATCCTTTGCCTCCTTTAGTGTTGTGCTAGCAAATTGTCAAAATGCAAGCGTTCAATCACGGTGCTATAGGATTAACATCAACATGAAATAGGTACCGGTACACAGACATCGTTTTTTCTCCCACTTGTAATGCAGAGCACCTTATATATTCTCAGATGACAGTGAGTCAAGCCATAAAATTGTCAAAGCTCGAACTAATCGGAACTAGCCCCACCGCGATGGTCTAGTGGCTAAAGTACTCGGCTGCTGACCCGCAGGTTGCGAGATCGAATCCCTGCTGCGGCGGCTGCATTTCCGATGGAGGAGGGAATATTGTAGGCCCGTGTGCTCAGATTTGGGTGCACGTTAAAGAACCCCAGGTGGTCGAAATTTCCGGAGCCCTCCACTACGGCGTCTCTCATAATCATATGGTGGTTTTGGCACGTTGATCCCCACATATCAATCAACTAATCGGAATTATTCCGTGCACTGTAGATTTCTTTATTTGTGCAGTTACACACAGATTAAACGCGAATGAGGTGCTGACATAACATCCATACGTGGTGGTTTTGATTAAGCGAGTACCAAACCGTTGCATTATATCGAGAGCGCCTAAAACTGCATACACATTTTAACCACTTTTTATCGTATATTCATCCTAATTTATATCGCTTCCATTCGATTTTCTTTTTTAATCACCTCCCACAAATTTTATGCGGCACGTGAGAGTTATACCGCAGTGAAATAAAAATGCGTGTAAAGCTTAATAATTGCATTAACAGCAACAATTTTATCATGAGAATTTTCAGGCAACCTATTTATTACCGTACTTTTTACATCGCGAATGTATACCTCGATCTGGCTTTACAACTATAGCAGCCCCCACAATTCCACTGAGAACGGCCACAACTACGGCACTTCGTGCAACTGGTGCCACAATGTAATGAAGCATGTCCCCGCAATGAGCGATTACGTTTTCGTGAAATCGATGCGAAGTCGTTCTCATATTTCACTCGTAAGGGCGCAGAAACACTCAAGTGTGCGTTTCCAAAGATATAGCCTACGCTCTCCAGAATGAAGGGGGCGCATCATATATGCGCATACAGCTTAGCTTGTGAGATACGGTAGCGCAGATGTTTACATCACTTCTCCCCGCATTATTGTTGTTGCTTGGCGCAGCCTATCTCGCTGAGTGAAGACAAATGAAGATCAGGTGTACGGTATTGCACCCGTATTGCGGTTGGCCATCGTTTGCCATACATGACACTCACCCATATGTCTGAACAGACATGTGCGCCCAGAATGCGCATTCACCATTGGACCTTCTCTCCTCCTTTCAAGTATTCTCATTCTAGCTCTACTCGCAGCAGCGACATACCCTGCGCGTTGGAAGGGTGGCTCCCGTAACGGTACATTTCTTTATTTGGCACAATGCGGCCGTAAAGCGCGCCTTCATACTCGTTGTTTAGTTATTCTTTTGCTTTCTAATGGTCGAAGCATTGCGAAGGAGCTCTGCGGTATAAGGTTGTGTCGTTTTTATTCCCCCCTTATACAGGCTGCTTATACGCACTCGAATATAACGATGAAACGTCGCAGAAACGTCCGCGTATCTAGGAAATGCCGTCCTATCGGCAGAACCCAGCTGCACCCGCAATCGCAGCTGTAAACTTCGACGCAAAAAACGCAGCGATACAGGATTTGCCTGCTTTACCGTGATAAAGACTAAAACGTAACAAAGAATCAGGAGCAGGTTGGGAACAAGCGAGGGAAAAAAACATTTGTCGCATTGCGCGCAATATGTACATTGTAAACTTCGCGAAGCAGATTTTCGTATAAAAAGTTGTTTCGTGAACGAAATGCCCTCGTTTCCTTGCTAGATGAAAGTACGAATAAACATGGTCCATACATGTGTGTTCCGTTACGAGAGAATACATAGATTACGGTCCACTGGTTCCATTTTCGCGGCGACATAAAATGTAAGTTTTATGCCACGTTGTACGACTGTATATAAGAACAGCGCCAGCATACTGATAAAGTTTCAGCTTTTACCGCAGCCATTTGCTCAATCACTGACTGTAAATACAGCAACGAAGATTTATTTAACTGTACAGCGCCTCCTTCACCATTTTTTATCCATGCAAAAGGTCATTGTGCTACTTTTTAACATACCACAAAGGCAGGGCACGTTCGACCATGACTGAAACTGATGAGAATCAATTTATTGAGCTCTTACTCATAGAACTCGATCCACCGCAGTTAACGACGTTTATTCTATGAAGTGCCTATGTATAGGATCCGTTGAGCCGCACAAATATGTTCTAAGTTATACGTGATAACTAACTTCTACTTACACTTTCAATTACTAAATATTGTTTCCACCTTCTCTCTTTACAGAAGACTGCGTCGTTTGTAAAAACGAGAGCCACACTTTTGCCGCAAGGGTGCAACAATGAATGCGTTAACAATAAATTGGAATGTCACACGAAGAATGGCAAGCAACTCGAAACTTTCGGTGCACTTCTCCTGCACAAAATACGTACAAAAGGAACGCACCAGCTCAAACTAACAAGTTGTTACTTTGTGTCTGAGCAGCGCGCTGCAACCGCCTACTACGCACAACCAACTTCCCCAACTCTGACTCTTCTATAGCCAGCGCCTCAATTCTTTCGAGAAAGCGACCACTGCTACAAGCAAAGCGACTTTCGTGCAGTTAATAGCTTCAACGCGATCTTCGCGGTGAAAACCCAACGCGCGAAAACCACTCCCTTCACGAGATAAACGCGTAAGCACTAGCGACCAGGCCTTGTGGGTTGAAGTACAGGTCGGAGGCACGCATCCCAACGCCGGCGAAACACGAACGGGACGACGACCTTTCCAGCCCGCACTTCGCCCCATCTCGTGGGTGATTGTGAAAAGCCTCTGCCACGCCGAAACACCTCCAAATTTTGCGTACTACTTGCGGTAAACTCACCGCTAATGTGTTGAAGAACGTGTGCTCGGGGAAGAGTTGTTGATGCGCACAGCTACAGAGTGAAGAGTCGCAGCTTCGAGTCCCCGGTCGCACGATTCGAAAAATGTTTCTTTCAAACTATTGTTTTCGTGAATTTTATATACATGTACATACATATACATACATGGAACATGACGCCAACGGCGACGACGAAAACCAGCCGAGAGTGTCCTAATGGCTGCTATTGCAATAAAAATTATTGTGGCTCCCTTACCACGCCTCCAAAAACTAATCTTAACGGTGTCGATACCTTTTGCAAGCAGATTCAGAATCTATAAGACTTTCTTAGAATTGACCTCCGCGCCTTATTTGTTCCGTTAGCTGTATTTCCCTAAATTATCTTACTGTCTATGAGTTTTACGGTCTGTCAATAGGCATCATTAGTATTATCTCTTCAAAACATTTATTAAGATGTCATTTTGCACGAATTTAATTTTAATTGGATCACGTGCTTGGTCTTAATAACACGTTTCATTTATTTTAACTTGATGTGAATGACATAAAGTTTGTTGAACATCGTCGCTTTTTTTGCGCAGTAATCAGAACAAAACTATAAAGTATCGTATGTGCGAAAAATAAAACCTAGTATGCACCTCATCACTCCGATAACTTAATCACACAGCACAAGTCAATTATCAATAAACTGTGCTGAAGAACAACATGTTTCATTACGTCATTACGGCATCACAGAGTCGGTGCACCATATGTGAAATGCAGACAGTTTCCGCAAATCACTCGCAGTCATCATCCGAATAACTATTTTTTGTACACGCATTTTTGTTTACTACGCTCTGATTTCAATACAAGGAACAATGAAAAGGTAACAAATAAACGAATGCGAAAATGTAACTAACACGACAATGGCAACTAGCTCAACCAATACATTTAGCAGAACGACTGCTTGTAACAACCAGTTTCAATTAAAGTCTCAGTGAAATAATTCTTGAATTGTGCAGAGCACACCATTTGCGTAATAGTTCAATACGCAGAAATACAATGAACAGTGAGCTTCAACAGCTGCAATTAACAAATGCACTGTTCAGAATTCATATGGTAATTAAGTTCAAACCACTCTGAAATTTTAGAAAGAGTGCCTAAACTTTCTGAAGATGAAGTTAGGCAATAATGGTAAACTGGACATGGCTCCTCCAACAGATGTGAATTTCCTTTGTGTTAAAATATTACCCTGATCCTTAATAGATCACCTCGTAGGTCACAAAGCAAGTTGACATGCACAGAAAATTTCAATTTGAGATTGGTATGTTCAGGCGTCGCGGCAAACTTCTTCACAAACGTCCCATTTCGTGAACATCGGTGGCAAGCTGTGTAACTCGGAAACAATGCACAGCACGAACACTGTCTCTGCAAGTGAACAGTCAGTCACAAAATCCACGCATAAACAGCTCACTCGACCTTATTTATACACCTGCCTCATTTTCACCGGTCATCCCAATCGTCAGCGCAAGCACGTTTAACTCGAATAGAGGTTTATCCACTACTTTCACGCCCTAAACCCGGGTTTATTAATCGCCCACACACTTCGTAAAGACTGGCCTACGATTCCGCTCGCTCCAGTTCTTAGCGTCAGTCGCTACCCTGCGAGCAAGGGTTGGGCGTTGCTTTCCAGCCAGAGCTCGTCGTCGTGGGAAGCGGGCGTACAACCTAGCGCTAGAGGTCGCGCTAGTGTCGGCGTTTTACAGCCCTCTTAGGCTCCACGAATTTTACGGGCAGCTCCGTCGGCAGCGGCAGCTCCATCAACGAAACCAACGACGCACGCGCACGCGCAAGCATACACACACACACACACACACACACACACACACACACACACACACACACACACACACACACACACAAACACACACAAGGCAGCAGTATAGCAGTGGAAAGAAAACACGAACTTCCGCATGGCAACCAGCAGAAGAGACGGAATGTTTTTATTCTTCTCTATACCACGCCCGGGGGCTTTTTATACGCAGTTTGTCTGGGGCCTGACTTGAGCACCGAAGTGAAGCAGCGGTTCCTAGCAGCTTGCGGAACCAACGACAACGAAGAAGGCACAGCGGTTCCTCCCCAGCTCGTACCAGACCACTTGGAAGTATACTACAGCTTCCTTCTTCCAGAGGCGGCAATTCAATCAGCTTTTTGACTGGATATGCCGCCCGGTGGATGCGTTGTCTGGCCTGCTTTCTCGGGCTTAACGGATGCAGCGTAGTGCCAGTGGCAGTAGAAGCAGCAAGAGCGGTAATAAGTGGAGAGGAGGCCACGCTGTGCTCGCGCCACGCTCATTCTCGCGAAAGCGCGCCGGTGACGAGAACTTGCCGAGAAAGCAGCAGCGAGGACGACGTTCCCCTCGGGAGGCGTAACTCCTGGCGATGCTTCGCGTTTGCCGTGGGCAGCCCCGGCCTTTTTACGAACCTGTTCCTTAAGCTTCTTTTTTCCGTCTTTTTCCCCTTTATTCTACAGGCCCGTTTCCTTACCACTTTCCCTATCACCCATAGCGCCTCGGCACTTACCGCAGATGCGCATATGTGCACGCTCCCCGTCTTGTCCGGAAAAAGTTCCGCGCCTGTTGAGCCTGATCAAGGGCGTGTGTGTCATAACTCGGCGCTGTTCCAGGGAGAAGCGTATGCGACGGTTCCCTCGTCGTGTGCTTTGGGGCGTTTACGTCGACGTTTATTCATAATTTGCCCGTCGGATAGAACCAGCCATCGTCCCTGATTACGGGCGACACTTGGAGTCACTGGCATTGCTCCCGGGAGAGAAGGTTACGTCTTCCCTTGTTTTATGGCCCCTTCCAGTTTGCGGGCGCTGGTATAACATACTCCTCTCGCACGATCTAGACTCTCCGCTTGGACAGAAAACTTTTGCAAAAGACGTATTAAACAATTTGATACTGTGGTGAGCGATAAAGTTATTATTTATGGCATTGCAAGTATGGACCACGTTGGACTTCACATTCAAATATCGATTACTTAGTTGTTATATATCTAATATAACTTCGAAGATAAAGCACTAACCACTGCATTAAGCAGCTGGCATAACATAGCGATCCTTATTTCCCCACCCCAGTGCAGGGCAGCAAACCGCATGCTAACACCTCGTTGACATCCTGACCTTCTTCTTCATCTCTCTCTCTCTCATTTGTGTTCTTTTTTTCAGATATTTCTTGACTTTCCTGAGTTTGTTTATGTAACGTACCAGAATAGACCGACAGGCGGCCGCTGCTCGTGTTCGCAGAAAAAAACTTCGACATTTTATTTAGGCAACTCGAGACGGGAGTAATTGTTACGTGGAGCTGCTGATGATTACGTCGCTACAAACGCAGCTAGCCGTGCTGAACTGAACGGCAGTTGTTCATCCAGTACGTCTCTCTTCAAGACTACAACTGCCTCCAGACCACCATAGCCATATATGTACTAATGAACACGATTGCATGCGAACCCCTTTTCAGCTTTTCACGCAAAGTTTGCCGTAGCACTTCCAATGGTCGACGAGTCGTGCGAAAGGTATTTCCCCCTCGCTCAATCTCAACGTGCCTTCCACGCCACTTTCACATTCTTCCGCGTTAATTATCTCTCAGGCGCTCTATGCGCTCTCCACCAGAACCTGTTGTTCGGATCCCTTCCTGATTTCAACTCCGTCCGCGCACTTCTCTCTTCGGCGCCTCCGTACCCCTCCACTTCATTTCCCCATCGCTGCACTCATACGAATATCGAATCCGGCCGCCAGAAGGGGAAATATTCCTGCGGTTCGAATCATACCGCGCGTGCGCTTCCACGCTTGGAGCGGAATTGCATCCTCAACGGGGCGTCGTTCCTTCGTCCTGTATGCGTCTCCAGTTTTCCTCCGGCGTCCACGTGCGCGTGCTTTCGATCCAATCATGGGCGCGATCGAATGAATGTTTCTTTTATTCAGACCATAGTGTCCGCTGCACGTGCACATCAATTTCCCCGAGCGTCGTCGTCAGAGATGTTTCCTAATTTTAGGCAAAAACGTTCCGCCTGAACGCGTGTGCAGCCTGTCCTCAGCACGTGCCCCACGCAGGCTGCCTGCCGTACTTCGTCGTTTACTACGCTCTGCGGTTTTTGTATTTTTGTGTAGTTCACGTTTACATATCGACGGTGGAGCCGCGCCACGTGATTGAATCCCGCCCGCGGCGGCCGCATTTTCGATGAACAGACAGACAAAGAACTGTATTGGGTCCTGAGAAACGCTACTCGATCAAGGTGAAAATGCTACAGGCGCGTGCACCTATATTTAGATGCACGTTAAAAACTTCAGGTGGTTTAACTCCCATAATCACAAACGCTCCTCGACTCGACTTCCACCCTTCACTTGACAGAGTTGAGCACTGCGGCACCGCTCGGCTGAAAATGACGCTGAGCTACTCAATATTCGCAGCAGATTATCGCTGATACGCAGTCACTTGCCGTGCCTAGAGACGGCGCTTCCATCGGCTTTCTCAAGTGAAGGTGAAGCGTTGAGTGAAGGGATGTTCCAGAATACGGGGGTAAATTTCCGGAGCACTGCACTGCGGCGTCGCTGTTGGTTCTGGGACGTTAAACCCCAACGATCATCATAATCATGGAGCAGCGCATCGTCTGAAGTTCTGGTTAGTTACGCGGGCGAGAAACTTGCAAACGACTAAGATAACGTATTAGAAGTGCCACTCAGATAATAAAGAAACACACGCAACGCAGTCCATCAACGGCAAAAAAAAATGGCCCTGTACACTGAATACGTCAAACAATCTTAAATTTTTCAGTTGGTCTTTTTCCACAGTGGTTCAAATTTTTGTTTGAGAATCGCGGCGCTGTTATGTCTAAAGCCCACGCAGATTGTTATCAAGGCGGCGGCGTTAAGCGGCATATAAGAAGTGGAATGTGGCCGCCCGGTGGTGTCCTGACAACACCTGACAACAGTGCGGCATGCGATGTTTGCGGCACCGATGAAAATATGCAACACCTGCTGTGCCACTGTCCTCAATTTGTCCCAGACAAGTACTTGCCAACGCAATGCGGTGACTGGAAGATCGGCCTCTTTCTGTGCAGGTGTAATTACAACACCGTCCACCTTCCTCAACAGCCGACAAGGCAGTAAAAGTCCTTTTTTGTTTCTTGAGAAAGACGGGATTGTGTGAACGCCTCTGACTTGCGGTGGAGTTTTTTCAGGGAAATTACTGTCAGTCTCTCCCTTTTTGTTTTCCTTCTCTTCCCTATTTCTCATCTATCCTGCCCCTTCCCTAATTTTTCAGTGTAGGATAGCCAACCAGATGTCTTTCTGGTTAACCTCCCTGCCTTCTCCATTTTGTTGCTTTCTTCCTTCCTTCACGTGACCCCCCGTGACTTGCCGGCAGAGGGGAGGGTGCATCGATGCAATCGAATGAGAAATAAGGTAACAATCACTGTGGTGGCTTTGGCATTTGTGTCGTCCTAGGCGAATGCGTTGTTACAGTCCTCGCTCTGCTTCATAAACTTCTGCCAGGCTTTGTTTTTTTTACAACTTTGACTTTAACGACGTGTGCATTACGTGTGACGTCAAAATGTATTGTATATACTGCGAGCCAGCACAATGCGTTCCGGCAGTAAACCTTCATGTAATGCCTTCGTGTGGCCACTGGCTGTACTTAGTAGATTGTGATTCATTTACGCAGTCTTACCCCGTTCTTCTTTTTATTTTGCAAAGCGGTCATATCCTCGACTACCCGGACGATCTGCGGCGTAACACGAAGCTGAAAGACTGGCGACAGACGCCAGCTTCGTTCATTTCATTGCTGCGCGCAGATGTCGGGTATTGGCTTTCATCATCTTTTATTCCGCCACGCGTCGACAGCCCGTATAGAGTGTCACCTACAGCTTCGTATACGCGACACCGAGACTGTATTATCTACGGACCAAAGAAGAGCCCGGCGGATTCCCGGGTCGATACATAATGTGCCTGTTGCAACCCAATACAGTGGCCATCCTAGAACCCCGTTTCAAAGCCCGTTCGAGGACCCGCTAAGCCTGACAAAATGTGAGCACCGCATTCCCGTCTACCCCTACTTTTTTTTCTCCGCCCTGCTCTTCACGATTCTCTTCGCCGTCCGTCTCCTTCGGAGCCGTCCTCTGGCGCAATAGTTTCTGGGGACAAGAGCGCAAAGAGCCGTGCCTGTTGTAGCGTTCCCCCTACTCTGTCTTGGCTCTTCACTCGGTGCCCAAAGTGGCGTTCAGATATCGATGTGCACAAGCAAGAAAAGCATTGCACTTTGAAGAGCCGCGTCGCCCCGGCCCGCCGGTCCGTGTGGATCGTTGGATAGCGACCCCCTCTCCCCGTTCCATTTCCTCCATTTATGGCTCTCTGCAGAACTCTCGGTCAGCTTTTTGTGCCTTTTGCGAACGATGACGGGTGTTGCGTGGCGTGGAAGTCAGCGAAGCAGAAGCAGGTGCTTCAGAAGAAGACGCGGCGCGAGCGTCAAGTACCTAAGAGGAGGAGGCCCAAAGGATGTTCAGTCGCCGAACAGGAGCACGCTCGAACCGTCTCTGCTATCTACGAAGGTAGAGACGCCATGCTGCGCGCGTTCCCCCGAGAATTCGCAGCTCTGCGCCGGCAGATCCGACTCCCACCGCCACGTCGGCTCTGCAAAGAGCACACGTAGTTCTGTCCGCGTGGCACGATTCTCGGTGTTTGAGACCCAGGTCCCACTTGCCGCAAATCAGGTGGCGGAGTGAGGTGCTCCTCCGCTGAAAGCATTTCATCGACCGGTCCACACCGCGGGAGAGTCCTCGATGAAAGTTCCTATAGTCCACCTTGAGCGCCTGTATATCACCGTGCACGCTTTGTAAAATACGTAACTCAAAGTAGAGATGGCTTATTTCGTTGGAGTGCTGTGCATGCAGGCAACGCGTATTATCGAACAAACTGTCCCCGTGACAAAGGGGAGTCGACCAGTTCTGATGAAAGCCGAGATTTCCCTTGAACTGCCGAAGACAAGTAACAGTAGAAATAGCCGCAGCTGTAATTAAAGAGAGGGTCAGAATTTGACGTATTCAATGCAACGGGGTCTAATTGAGATGGACGATGGCGTAGGCTGCCAGAGACACATCGCTCGAAGAACATTTTTCGAAATCCTCAGTGACGACTCTGGCTTGCTGGATGGCCCACACCTGGTCTTCTTTGACGAAACCAGGCCAATCGTAGGTAATGCATCTGCATTCACCGGAGAGTGCGTCCACTTCCTAGGACAGGGTACAGTAGGTGTAAAGGTCACCATTTCTTGCAGTTTATACAGCAAACTTCGCCCTGTGGAAGGCACGAAGCATTCGGGCATACGGAGCGGGAGAACAGTTGAAGATTCCACTCCCATTTGTAAGAAGAAAAAGAGAGCGAATCTTCTTTCTGCAGTCTCGCAAGGGATTACAAATTTTGACGTCATGGCCTTGGCAATGCATTCGATGGGCCCACATATATTTACAGTAGCCCAGAATAAGTTATGATGCCCCTAAAAAGCCTTTGTTGAAAAGGTGCATATGCGTGTAATAGACTACTCATTCGTCTATATTTATTTATTTATTTATTTATTTATTTATTTTCTATTCGTTTATACATCAATATCTCTGTCTTTCCTTCCATTCGTTAGTCTGTCTTCGAGTCCCCATTTGCCGCGGCTAGGTAATCACCGGTGACGTGTTGATTCAAGCCTCACAATCTCAGGTCCTGGCTCGTTTTTTTCGGGTTTCTTCGTGTCACAACCAATCACGCATGCGTACGGCAAGACAGTCTGGCATCGTCATTCCCGTTAGCTGCACGCTGCGCTCTTCAGAAAGGTTCATTTGGAACAAATGCATAGGCAGTGGAATACAAAAACAAAAGTCATCAGGCCGCTTCTACCACACTCTTTTTCTGCATGTGGGACTACATCATGAAGGCAAGATTCACGTAAGGCGGTCGACGTTGCATTACGGAGGCTTTTATATATATATATATATATATATATATATATTATATATATATATATATATATATATATATATATATATATATATATATATATATATATATATATATATATATATATATATATATATATATATATATATATATATATATATATATATATATACAGCGCACCGACGTTTTCTCGGATGCGGAAGTCGTCGCCCCAGGGCCAGAGCTGTTTCCGGCTGCGAGTTTTCTCGGGTCTCAGGTGCGTCTGTCATCGGCAGCTGCTGCAGCTTTCCAACTTAGGAAAGGTGGCGGCGGCCGCCGCTGCGTTCCCGGTGCGAAAGCCGATTACTGGGGGAAATAGTTGCGCCGCGGCAGATCGCGTTATCATTCCTCTCGGCAGTCGCAACGAGCTCAACCGCAGGGCCGGAGTCCTCGGCTCCAGCTTTCGTTGCGCCAACACCTTGGCAACTAATGAGGTTGAGAAACTTCCCGGGGAGTGATGGAAGGCGCCGCGTTCCGCGACGCTGAGGATGGAGCGCAGTAAATAGCTCCAACGGGTAACTACAGTTGTTCTGTCAAACACAGGCGTTCTCTTGGCATACATGCCCGTGTATGTGGGTATGAGCGACCTTTCGTGCGTTTGCGGGGTGTAAGTTGAGAATTTGAAGCCGCATATCAACCTTTCAGCTTGCAGCACGCCCGAATATGCTCACTGAAGCTGGAAATTCTTTTTCCCTCTCTCTATCTATCGATCTATCTATCTATCATAAACTAAAGAGAGAGAACGCTTTATTGAAAGGCAGATAAATTAGCTGACGTGTGTATGACAATGACTTGCTACTCTGCGTGGTGAAGGGAATTGAAGACTGAAAAAGAGAAAGAGAAAGAGAGAGAAATATTGAAAATTAAAATGGAAAGAAAAAATAAATATACATACAGTCTTTTGTCTCTTGGGTGGGGACGTGTGCTAACAGAATGGCTTATTACAATTTTCAAGGTGCCACTACAGTTTGTCGAGCTGACCATTATTGTCTAAATACGTGACTAGAAGTTTCATCGGATGCCGCGGTTGCGTGAAGCAGGTATAAAGAGCCCAAGACACAGTCAACAGATACAGCTCTTTGGGTTAACAGATGCATGCATTTAACCTGCTTCACGCATGCCTCTGTTACGTGAAGCAGGTTAAAGAGCCCTAAATTCAGTCAGTTGAAAAAGTTCTTTGGGATAAGCGGTGCATGCGAAGTTCACAAAGCGCGTGCTCATCGGCATACGCTCGGTACTTAAAATATGTTCTACAGATTAGATGGAGCCACGGTTATTGTAATGTGTATTGTACGGAGCCACGGTTATTGTAAGTTGTTTCCATAAGCCCCGTTCAGTACGAGACGATGGTAGAAAGTTTCCAGATGTCGAGGGATGCTGAATGGGTGTCTATGTCATGAATGTGGAGAGATAGAGTGGAGTAAGGCATAATATTGCTGTGGAAGGTTTCAGAGCCTCTTATTTTTTTCGGAAGCACATTACTAAATTCTCTTTATCAAACTGTATTAATAAGAAAGCATCAACAACTCGCCCTCAATGTTATTCAGGCTCTTCTAATTTCATCGAACTTTTCCCCCTCACAGCAAGACCGAGAACGCTGAGAAGACATCAATTTAGTTGTACCATCACCAAGGCAATCGTCAGTAGACACAAAAAAACGCTTTCGTGGGCCCAGACTGGCTCTAAAGTCCAAATCACGAGAAACATATTTAGTAGCGTGAGAAAACAGCATTTAGGTATAGGCCCTTCTGAAAAGCTTTACGAGAACGTTCAACATACGTGTTTGCCACGAACTTGAAACAAACAGTGTGACTTTCTAGAATACATTTCTTTAAGCCAGCAGCACACAGACAATTTCTATCACTGCGCTATAAAACACAATTCACAAGGAACCCTGAGGCTTTGTAAAAACGTGATCAATGCATCCTCTTCAGGGTAGTCAACCCAACCTTGCTGCCAATTATACGACGAATCCACTTTTTTGATTCCATATGCCTACTTACTTATGTAAAATAGTACAAATTGTCCGACAAAAAATAAAGGCACCGTGCATTGAAATACAGCCTTTCAAGCCAATCAGCGCTCATTACTCGTTGTTCTTAGTATTTCCGGAATACCGCAGAGATCAAAAAAAATTTTAAATGGTAGTCGGTGGCCTTAACTAAATCAAACAACCAAAGCAGCAACCTACGAATGGCAGCACGAAAGATTTTGGACACGTCCGAATCCATGGATCGTTATTTAATGTTGGAGGTTCTGACATCGCGGAATATCGGAGACATTAGGACCATCGGATAACGAACGAGTCACCCGCGTAAGTGCTAACGCATGTGGTTCACGAGCTGCTAAGCCTTCAACGTATAATTTAGGTTAGTTACGGCCTTCGAATTTCGCTTACGGGTTGAGTGAAGGAATAAAGAGAGTTAAATATCCTCCAAAAGCAGTACGAACGAAATTCGTGTTTCCGTAAAAGTAAAAGTATCTATACGTCTTTTCATGAGACACAACACTTTTAAAACCACAGCCTCGGAAACATAACTGCGCTTGGTGCCATCTAAATACATTGGCAAGTGGCCAAAAAAAAAAAGAAGGTTAGGAATCGAAGACTGCCGACTCCTTTCCGTTGATTACCCGCCTTCAGCGAGAGCTAGCTTGCTTTTAAAATAATGGCAATAAAAAGAGTTTAATGAGATCTTTCCCTTTCTTTGCTTTGCTTTGCATGTGCTGCACGGCGCGACCTGTTTCCTTCACCTCCTCCTGCTGTACCTCTCTGTGTCTTGATGTTTCAACGGCGCGAAGAGGAAGGCTCGGCAGGCGAGGCGTTCCCCCCATCACCCTCGTCCTAAACACCGCATGGGTGGAGTCCCAATCAGCCCGATCGCGCGGAAGGAGCCCATGACCAGCTGCGATATCGATTCTACTCGTGTTCTCCACAATCACCCATAGCGAGAAATAGCGGCAAAGAGGAGTATTGCTCGGAAAAAAAGAAAAGAAGAAAACAAGAACTTAATAAACATGACAACGAGAAAAAGAAATCGCGGTGAGGACGCGAGGTTAAAGCATGAAAAGGGTAGATTTCTTCGTTTTCTCTCATCCATGGTGTTTTTCTCTCTTGCTCCCTGAACACACACACACACGTGTGTGTGTGTGTGTGTGTGTGTGTGTGTGTGTGTGTGTGTGTGTGTGTGTGTGTGTGTGTGTGTGGTGTGTGTGTGTGTGTGTGTGTGTGTGTGTACACACTTACCTGCCTCTATGTTTCTATGTTTGTTTGTTTGATATACTTCTCAATTGTTTGGTTGCAATCTGTGTCATGGGAAACACATAATGTGCAAAATGGAAGTAGTTCTTCTAGGTCCCGCTTTTTTTCACTCGAGTATAAAAAAGCTAATTATTATGGCGTCTAGGTAGGTGGCCCGAGTGAACTATGAGAAAGCCCAAGCCACTAGAAGTGTGGAAATTACATTAGGTGCAGTTACTTGAAGCAGACCTCATTTTCAGAAGTGCTTTTAAGAAAACAAGAAACATCAAATGAATCTGGCATTCCATTCCATCGAAATATAATGAGGGGCAGAACACTTCTCAAATGTTCAAGGCGCACTCTAGGAACTTTTCTTTTGCTCGGTAGTTTTCACCTTAAGGAAGCCTACATAGAAATCTGCTATCGAAAAAATTCGGTTAGTACTATGCAATCACTCCTTTTTAATTTTATTTTCGCTTCCCCAATACTCACTGTTTCATTTGCATGCTTGAACAAAAGGAGGCTGCTTTTCTATTGCATTTCTTTTGCTCTTATAGTGTTCTCGTGTCCGAGAACAAACCCATAAATGTGCAAGCACTTACTACAAGAATCTGAACAGTTCTTTTTTTTCGGACTAAAATTTTCAACTGAAGTATTTTACTTCCGCGCACGCATTCTTCCGAGTCAGAGTAGGCACTCGCATTTAGAGTTCTGTGATAAATGCGTGCAGGAACAGAAGCGGTGCTTAAGTCGAATTGCTCACCGTGATTGCAACGGTCAATCTCTCACGACAGCTCGAAGTACAATTGGTTTCTTATTCTTTCGACCGAGAGAGCCGGCATGTTAAACACAACACCCTCGCCTTGCTTCACGTTTGCTCGGCTAACTCCTTCACAGCTCTGAAAAATGGACACGGTTCTATAAGTAATTCGAGTGGCTCTTGTTCAAGTAGTTTGAATAACTCTACAGCAATGCGCGAGGCGCTCTACTCTCACCTGCTTGGACAAAAAAGCCACCTCTCTTCTTCCTACTTTCAAACTCTCCTCTCCCTTTTCACGGTGTAGGGTAGAAACCAGTTGTGACACGACAGCATTAAGGAGCTTGTTTCGCAGCAATGCCGGTGTCCTGATCCATATTGTGGTCAATAATGTTTCATCGTGTCGTCATTGTCATTGGTGTCAGCGGTTGTGAGCGAAAAATCAGCGTTCTTTATCAGCGATAAATCGAAATATATGCAAACGAATAGAAAATTTTATAGATTTTACGTCCGAGGGGAAATCGAACGCTGGCCTTCTGGGGGGCAAACAGACTTTCTACCACAAAGCCACGCCCGCGCTCATAATCGCTTCGAAAAAAAATAATAAAACGCCATATGAACGCTAAGTACTGCTCGGAGTGTCACTAACACGTGTAATGTTGCGCCGCAGAACCGTAGAACTTCACCATGCGTCAGAACGTACGAGTTGCCCATCAAGTGAGTGGTTAAAAACTTCTACACCTGACAAAGTACTTAGGCAGGGTTAATCATCATCACCAGCAGCAACGAAATAACCAGTTGCGTGCGTGCGCCTTACCAACGTTTAGTGGATACTCTGCCAAATGACAAAAGGAAGAATTATGGTGCAGTTTGTGGTTCGCAACTGCACTTGTAGAATAGGCATTCCAGGATAGTTTCAAAAGACCTACGTCACGCATACACAGTTTTGTTTCTGGTGTCATGGTTCAGGTTTACACTGAGAAGCGAAGACACGCTAAAGATTGGGAAGGTGTTGCGAACAGGGCCCGATTACGATATCGCCTTCTACTCTTGAAGGTGAAACTTAAGGAGTCACGTTATTTTTTTTCTAGACTGGTTAGCACCTCTGCATTTTCTGTCTTTCTCCTGCTCATTCCTCCAGCAGACAACCTTACCAACACTTCCAGCAGTACAAGTAACAATTAAATCCCCCTGAGGGAACTTCGCTTGAAATGCACGCATGTAACATATCTTCATTTTCGTTTGTTGTCTCGTATTTTTTATCATTCTCTAAAACAGTAAGGACAGAAATAGTAAAGCCTGTTAATGTTGGCACTAATATTATTGTTATTTCGCACGAACTTTGAGAAGTACATTCCTCTGAAATAGCTGCCAGGTGTGGCATAACTTTATACTTACGGCGAGTGTTCCAGTTATTGGTACCCCCCTTGTATTCATTTCTTTTTGCCGAAATACATGTACAAGTTTTGTCAGCAAATTTTTCAATGAACTGGTCAATTTTATCAATGAGTTTTGTAACGTTGCTCGTAGCAGTCTTGCTGGGAGGTTTGTGTCAAAATCGAACTACTGAATTACTGCACAACTGAAATATCACTGTGTTGATTTAAGTTCCTAATTAGCAAGTTCACATTTAATTACATCACGTGCAAAAAAGCCTGTTTCTCGTACTCCTACGCGTCGTGGAAATTGTCGCAAGTACTCATCAATCGTAGAGTTACGCAAGTGAACCAAATTATACTTCGCCATATACGTACAGAAATCCGTGTATGTTGACTACGAAGAATCTGGCGCACTGCGTTTGGAGCTAAAAGTTGTTGCTAGAGCGAACGCAGTGACAATGACAATGAGACAGCGAAAACGAGGTGATCGGAGTGGCTGAATCAATACGGCGACACTGCACAACAAAGTCTGTGAAGTAACAACACAGCCCGTTTACTTCACTATTTTGTATTCTCGCCGGAAACTCAAATGCACGAGGCTCGTGCATTTGCATATTCCATTAATCTGGGCAACAGCCGCTGGTTGCAGCCGCGATCGACAGTTCCACGTCTTCATCGAGTGGCGATGGCGACGGCACTTTACGTATGGCAGCTCAGAGTCCCTAATGCACCGTTGCCCAACTCTAGCTGTCCCCTATACGCCGTCAAGGAAACTTTGAACGATCTCTGATGCTCGTCTTTTGAAGTATACGTGCTTGTAAAGCTGTGCGGAAAAAATCACTCTTCTTGGTGAAGAAAACATTATAAAACTTGAAGGCCCATATCATTTATCACACCAGGAGGGCCATCAATGGGCGGGAAGATTAGGTAAGACGACGTACTTGCGTTGTTGGGCCAGATGGATCACCGGTACTGTACGGCTGCATATTTAAGAAGAACGATATAGTATCGTTGTATCTTTCTCTAACATTCAGTTTCCTTTTCTCGGGGAGAATGTATGTTCGTCTTCATTCAGTTAGGCTCACTATATGATAGGCGTGACTGTGACGAGTGAAACACTGATTTACTACGTACAATGCTTGCAATGCTTGCGGTATCTAGCGTGTCATGCGTCCGGCCTGAGTCGGACATCGCAAGTCTTCGAAGCTTTCACAGATGGTGGCACCGCCATGCGGCATCCGTCGTAACTGTCGTTTGGGGGATGCCCACGCAGCGAGCCCATGCCATCATTCAGCCAGCCTCACTTTGGCGGTTAGCTGGCTTTATATTTAGTCCCTGGCAATTCTGAATTCGGTACTGAACTACCGAAGTCTGACAGGCACTGCGAGTCATAGTAGCAATGCTTTACTCTTTATTGTTTGCTTGCTGAGCTACCAGAATCACGAAATGTGTTGGATGCTGCTGCGCAGACGCCGTGCAGTCAAAGGCGAGGTTTCCCTGCACGAGCACGGCCGCTCGATCTTTCCCAGCCGTGGCACGAGCAGCGTTCACAAAGCTGTAGTGACGACACACCGGCGGCGGCTGCCGGCGCGCCGGCTGCACCATCCCCCAAACGACAGTCATGTTGGGCTTGCACTAGCGCCACCTCTTGGCGGTGAAAGTTGCGAATTTCTTTAAATTACGCTTGCCTAAACGCAATTAGCTTTGTCAGCAAAAGGTACTTCACACGACGTCGAGAATGCTGCTATGTTTGTATGAAATCGTACTTATGTCTACTTTTGTCATTGCGGAATGTGCCACTGGACATGTACGGACCGCTCTTCAATTAAAAAAAAAACAAATAAATTTAAGGCATCGTAGCTCTCGCATCACAGTGGTAGCTGTCATGGCGCTAGTGTCATGTTAATTTTAAACATGTCTAAACGTTCTAATAAGCAACCAACCTGTATAGCCGAATTTCCTTCACTCAAATGCCGTTATGTTATTTATCTCTCCCCTTATACACCATATTGCTAAGCGCGTTTCTTATTTACACTTAAGTTTGATTCGGTTTTCGCCCTGAAAGCCTGTCTGGAATTCTCAGCGCAAAACTGCTTTTCATCGTTTTAGAAGGCTTGCGATTATTGCGGATTGTTCTGTTAAGATTACAAGCATGGCGCGAGAACTCGAGGTTATTCCAGAACTTGCACGATAAGGCTGGAATATCCGAAGGCACGTGTATAATTACCGATGAGCTTCGCCGCTTGTCATTTATTGACGGCCGACGTTCTGTTCGCCGCTATCAGGGTAAGTGTGTTTTTGTAATCTGACTTTTCCTTTACTGGCCACAAGTTCGACCACATAAACAGTTTGATCTGAACATATACTCTGCTCCCTCTAGCCACATCACGACCCCGTGACAATATGTAGGATAGCAAACCACATGTTTTTCTCGTTAACCACCTGATCGTCGTATCCGTAGTCTGTCTCCAAACTACTTATGCGTCATGATATGTAGTATACGCTACGTTGCGAGATAGTGATGCTACATGTAAGAAACGCAATGAACGATCAGCGCAGAGCCCCGTCCCGCACATCAGCCATAGCCGAATACAAATCGTCGGTGTATAGGCTCCTCGCATACCAGCAGGACGTGCGTGTACAGACAAGCAGCAGCTTCGTTTCCCGTTTTCATCTTCAAAGGGAGCACGAGGGAGCCGTAAATAGCGGAATGAAAGCCTATAGAGGCCCGCATTCTTTTTTTTTTTTTGACAAGAAGGAATAGTAAAAAAAAGGATATCAGACAAAAAGTGGCGGTGACGCGATCGTCGTCGTTCTAAAAAAAAACTTTTTTTCTCTTTTTCTCTTTCTCTTACTAGCTTCCCCCCCCCCCCCAGGAAGAACGCTTCTGAAACACAGCGCAGGGGCCTTTCCAGCACCATTATTTTTTGGTCTATTCCGTGGCGTATAAAATACCGACGCCGGGGCAGTATACTCCAACGAAACATTGCTGCGGGGAGTAAAAAAATAATGGAAACAAACGAGCGGTGAGTTCGTGGGCAAAATTGCGGTTCTCCCGATTCCATTTGCAATAAATCTCGTCTGTGTTCTCAACCGCACCAAACTCGAGACTTCTCTGCGTTTCGTTTGTCTTCACCAAGCTTCATTTCTTTCTCTCCTACATCTTTTTTTTCTTTTTTCTCTTTTTAGGTCCGAGTGGGTTTCGTTGAAGTTCTTCGAGCACATGCCCCTTCCACTCCCCTGCCCTCGCTGGAGGCATCGCGACGACGGAGTATATCGCTCATGCCCGTACAGAGCAGATGGCGCGGGCACCTTGTCAACGAGTTAGGCAGCGCTGCACGACGCCTATAGCTGGCCGTTAAATCGCTTCCCTTCAACGACTACGCGCGCGCCTGCCGAATGACGTTGGCTCGCATACTGAAGCAAGCCAGCCGTCGCACTACCTCGTACATTCCGACTCCCAGTTCTTTTTTTTTCATGTAGGATCTCAGTAGATCCGATTCCGTTGTTGAGCTGTCACTGTACATGATCGTAGCGTACCGAAATGCGCGCGCACGAAAAATCCTGCGTTTACAATGCAAAGTAGGGCAAGCTCTTTTTTTTTTTTTTGTCTCGGGTCAGTTGGTATTTACCGGAGAACATGGTATTGTAGCGCAAAACTCCAGAAGAAGTAGTAACAGACAGAGAGAGATAAAGAGAAAGGAAAGAGGGATGTTAATTGAAGGAAGTTTGCTGTTTGCCACACAAACACACACAAACAAGCATAGGCGCGCGAACGAGGGGGTAAGGGGAAGGGGGAACCCCTCTTATCGCCTATTAGGTGGGGAGGGGGGGTGCAAAGTCAGCCCCATACATTGACATAATAGGGAGGGGGGCGCGGTGACGAACCTTCGCCCCCCCCCCCGTCCCATAGGGGTACGCCTATGCTGCCACGCACGCATGCACGAATAAACGCATATGCGCGTGCATGTGCAACGACGTGTCACCTGCCGAATTATGTACTTACGTCAGACAGTTCTATCTTTCTATCTTTCAATACCTTAAACCCATTTACCCCAGCGTAGAATATCAAATTGGGCGCTCGTTTGCTTGACCGTCCTGTTTTCCCTTCTTCTTCGTCCTCCTCCTCGTTCAAAGAGAAATCAAGTGAAAGTCGCTTTAGAATCGCTATAACTACGAATCGGGGGCGTAGCCAAGGGGTGGCACACCGGGCACGTGCCACCCCCGAAATTTTTTTTTCGCCATGGCAAGTGGGTGCCCCGCGTTACGCTGTGGGGAAGTCATCACGCCGTCCAAATGGTAGGGTGCTATTGCAAGATCCGGACTTGAACGTTCAACAGCTACGGGCAGTCCATCGGGCTCGCGACGCAGCAGAAAGACTTGGTCTTTCTCTTGCGACGTGGGAGCAGCCTGCAACGTGCTAAAGCACGTTCCGAAGGACCAAATAAAATTTATCCATCCATCCATCCATCCATCCATCCATGGCATAGAGAGCGAAAAATGGCCATTCTAAGAGGGTACCCATCCCGAAATCAAGGTTGTGCCCCCTCCTCCCCCTAAAAAAAACTGGCTACGTGCCTCCGACGAATGATGCACAACACTATTGCAAATGTGTTCAGCGCAATCTCCCACGGTACATGTGCTTGGTTGGAAGGTTTTAAGAAAGGTGAAATAACAACCACCCGTCCGTAGCAGGAGGCCACAAGGAAATGCACTCATATTTCTGAGAAAGTAAAGGTTCTACTCAAAGGAAGATTCGGCGTGGTCGAGGAACCGAACCCGTCAGCAACATTTTAAGTGGCGGTCGCACTACCATTTGCTTTGACCAGAATGGCAGTGTATTTGGGCAGGTGTATTCGACAGCGATCGGGCCGCAAAGACAACATAAATTGTAAACATAAAAAGCATGGGAGCAAGGGCTTCGAATAAACGCGCCGTTGCGAGGAGCCACGCGTTTCTGACTCTTCCAGGGCTCTCTTGTAGTTTAAGCACGCGAAACGAATAGTCCCGGTACCTCTTGTATAATGGAGTGATCTAGTAATTAACCTGCTAATTGTATCCTAGTAAATAACATAGATAAATAAATACGACTGAACTTGTCTTGCTAAACGACGATAACCGTGCTACAAGTCAATCAAGCTGCTGATTCCAGCGAGGACAATAGGTTTTCAGGCGGGTTTACAGTGACAGCTTCGACTCTTCTGCATTATTTCAGGCGTTTCCGCCTGTCTACGATTAGTTACTGCTATGGGCCACAGATACAGCTCGCCTAAAGAACGAAAGCTCTGGCGGTCCTTATAAGAGGTGCAGCACGTCAAAATGTGTTCCGCAAAAAAAAGACAATTGCTATTCTCTGTAAATTATTCTCGTTTGGTTGAAACAATTATTAGTGAGTAAATTCGCTTTACCGTTAACGTAGTGTAATCCGTAAACGCCTCGATTCGGTTTGTTACGCGAAGCAATCAGTTAACGTGAAGTAGAAACTATACCACTTCCATCCGGCACCAGTAAACCTTGTAGAGACGAGCAGGCTCCTAAACGTAAGCATACGCGATTTACTTCTCCAAGATTCCGTGCCACGTTTATTTAGGGCACCTCGCTTTCAATATTCGGACCTGGACGTCCTCGCAATGAAGCGATGCCGGCCGCACAAAATTATACACCGACGCGGCAGACAAATACGTACCCAAATACTTGTGAAAGTTGGCGCGCTGCTGACTCTTCTTATTTTACATAATTTCATTCATCGCAAGTGGTACCAGCGTGGTACGAGCTTACTATGGGACTTCGATAGGTTATCCAGGGTTCGCATTAATTAAAGCAGCACCTACTTGCTTCAACGGCGGTCCTACACGAAAGCGTCGCTTTCTTGAGATTGAATTATCAGCATCAAAGTGCACCGCTTTTCTTTCGTGTCGCTCCGACATAGAGGAAAAAATAAAACGGTATCCCTTTCTTCTCGGAAAGCTCCGTAGAGCTCGTAAATTAGATTTTCTTCCGCAAAGGCTACATCACCGCACGTGTGCAGATGGAATTTGTGTTGATAAAAACTGAGTCAATACTGAGAACAGAAAAAAAAATGTTATCTTTCCATTAAAAAGGAGAGTATAGTCTCACTGCGGTACGGGTAAAAATGAATCTGGAGAACGTATCTCTAAGCACGCGGCACAAACGGCAACAGCGGATGAGTTTTTCTCGGCACGATTTCTGCTCTCACCCTGGCTGCTCTTTTTTTTTTTCATTGGATCGAGTCGATCTGTTTCGTATCCGTGGCTGCGTGAAACAGCGTCGTTTCATTTTCGAGAGCGATAGCGGGAGACCACATTGATGACACCAAAGCAGCGACCGAAAAAAAAAAAACTCGGAATTGATTAGGGTGACTGACTACGTTCGTCAGGGTATAATTTCAATCGTAGTTTCACAATGGAAGCACCGAGACACAGCGCCTCTTTTTACTGTTTTTTTTCGCAATAAGACGTTACCACATTTCTTTCACAGCGAGTGAAGAGATTATTCGCAATTTCTGCCGCTCAGCAGCTGAGTATGATCGAAAGCTTATGGAGGTTGGCCGCTTCAAATAAATTGTCACTTTTTATGGTGAATTTCCAAAATATCAGGCATGCTGTGTTATCAGCAATGTTAAATTGAGAGACGTGCCAACTAAAAGGGATGGTGTCATCATTTTTTTATGGTGAGTCTTCTCTTCTCTTGTTTGTTTGTTTATTTATTTATTTATTTATTTATTTATTTTAACATACTGAAGCCTTGATAGGCTATCGCAAGAGTGGATACAGAATACAAAACGAATTGCAATACAAGACAAGAGGTACACAGCATGAAGATCAGGGATTAGTGATGTACAAAATAAATTCATCACGTGATAGAGATTTAACATGGCCGGGCAACGCATTCCATAATTCAATGGTGCGGACAAAAAAAACTGTATCTATACGAGTTTCTTCGATGATTAAAAGGAGACATGTTCCAATCAAGATGATGTCTGGTGGAGGTTGGTTTGGCAGCTGTTATGTAGTTGCTGAGTGAAGGAAATTGTGGACTCTGAATTTCTTCCGTACAAATCTCCTGTATACAGAAATCAATCTCAGCAAGTGCGACGCTGAGCAAACGCAGATAAAACATTTCATTTTGATATTTATTCCAAAATACAGCCAACTAATGCACGTTCCTTTAGCGTAAATACAGCTTATCTATAGAACACATGCTCTGGAAGCCCAGCGTTACGCGGCGCTTAAGTCATCACGCCGTCCAAATGGGAGGCTGCCGTTACCAGCTCCGGATTCAAACAACAGTTACGAACAGTCTAACGGGCCGGTGGTGCAGCTGATACTTGACCATCCTGTTTCGACTTGAGAGCAAACTGCAACATGCAAAAGCACCTTCCGAAGGATAACAATAAAGTTTATCCGTCCATCCAATAGGGGCAGCTTTCTTGCGGCGCAACTAGTCACATTGATACTATAGATTGGAGTCATGTTGCAGTACTAATTCTAGTGACATCACGCTACAGTCTAGCTACTTGGGATGATGTCAGGTGCCAAGACTTCCAAAATGGCTGCTTGTTGGTCAATAATGGAGCCACGTGGTGAAGTAGCATTGACAGGGTCTCGAAATCTTGCATGAGCACGGAGCGAGAAGCCTGCACCGTGTTGTGACGCCAGAGTACAGCAGAAACCCAAATCAGCTTACAAAAAAACTCTTTCAGGCAGTGCACGTTAAAGGAAACCAGACTGTCGAAATTTCCGAAGCCCTCCACTACGGCGTCTCTCATAATTATATCGGGGTTTCGGGACGTAAAATCTGTTACGTTTGGCCCGGCAATTCGTCTGGGAAGACGCCATTGTACGTAAGCCAGTCTGCTAGGGAAGCTTTCAACCCCATCGGCGCCCAGTCTGCAAGATGCTGTCCTATAGATGTTCCAGGAATCAGTCGGGTCTCAACGAAACCTTCGCGAGACAAGCCTTTTGTTGCACGGGATCGAACAGCGTGGGACGGCGCCACTGTTACTGGTCTCATCAAGTCAACCTCTCGACTCGGCTTTTGTCATCTACGCGAGGCCATCGCAACGCACCGACAGCCCGGAAGTGTGGGAACGCGTCGAAGAAGCCGTTCTCGGGGATCGAGAGTTTGGACTGACATGTTCGAGAAAGTTCTGGAAGCCTGTAGCAGAAAGCAGCCGTGGACCGCTGCTGACGTTCGGGTCAGCGGCCATCTCCCCGGAGGAGCTCAACCTTCCCTCTCCGGACTGTACCTCCTCGCCCTGCGGTGCCTTCAAGGCGGGGGCCGGGTGCGTCATTGTGTGGTGCGCTCGTGCTACCATTGGACCGTTTTGCCTAGCCAAGTGGTACAATTACTGCACCCTTTCTGGTGGGTGGACCATTGAGACTTCGTCACCTGATTTGTGGTGAGAGTGCTCACCGCCTTCTTCGGACCTCCGTGTAAGGAGACGGCGGGCTATAAAAGCCGAAGCATTATTGTAAATGAGAGTGGAATCATGTGCAGAATCGTGAGCTGAATCATGGACTGAATCTCTGCTGTACATAATGCGGGATCTTCTGAATCCCTGTACAGTTCCCATCTTTCAACTATCATGTAATAAAACTTCGTTCTATCCCTACGACCGCGTCTCCTCACTGGCGAAGATCAGCTATGCGGATGACGGTGGGGAGCCAGCTATCGTAAAGAGAACCCGCCGTACCTCGAGCCCTTAACAAATCCCAGATCTCATTATCACTTATTCAGGGCTCACTTACGCTGAGCAGTACATTTTTTTATGCTTTTGAGAACTTTGCTTTCTGTTTGACGCAATAAAACGACAGCTGAAAATTTTTGCGAAAGTACCCCTTCAGACTGCGTAAGCATTACTATATTTAAACGAGAAAAAATCATCACATTACGTCAAATTCTATCAGTACGGTGTGCGAAGCTTACGGCGGTCGCAACGTGACATTTTTTTACTCAAATAATACAATAGCCGCGCATTACGGGTGCGTCAGCTAACTCACGCAAAAGAGAGACAAACAATAAGATAAGGTACGTGCCCACCTATTTCTTCTGTACGCTTGCTATTTTGTGCCTGTTTGATAATTGCTGTGTATCACCATCTAGCCTGAGAAGATTTAATATGCAGCCATGGCTGCACTCGACGGCAGGTTCGGTGCCACTGTGTTTAGTGATTATCTATTGTACTTAGTGTAGTTTCCAAACGCACGGTACAGAAACCATTGCCTCTGAGCGTAGAGCTTCGTAATATTACAAGAAACACCGTGGCTCTCAGTAAAATACACAAACAAATCTCGAAGTATTTGCTTATGAAGGATGCAGATACGAGGAAAATGACTTCACAGTCACCATGTCTTGAACACTTGCGGTGTTTAGAGCGTAAATACATAAGATAAACTATTGGGGTTGATGCGATAAAGCCTCATGCTTTATTCAGCCTTGGGTCGTGAATTATATTGAACTGCGTCTATGTGTCCACATTATATCACTTTATACTATACAGAGGTGTAGCAGACTTCCTTGAAAAAGACTCGAGATACATTGGGCACTTTCTAGTTGAGTCCTCAGAGTAATCGAGGCTCGATTTACACTGCACTTGAGAACTTAGCGTCATAATTGTTAAACATAAACAATTACGTACCTGCAAATTAATCGTTGGCCGCGGAGTGCATGATGAAGCGGTAAAGCGACATTCCTGCAGAATCAGTTAGGGAACGCTGCAACTATAGGAATAACTCTCCACTGTAAGCATGCGCGGAGCAATTATATGCTTTTCACGTTTGCTTTCAACAGATCGGACATTCATCAGCATTCGTAATATATCACAATATTTGTAGCGGTAAGTTGGTACCGTTTCTGTTTTTGCTGCTTGCGTGCATGGCGTGCGCATACGTAGTGTGGACATACGCTGCAGTCAGTAAACACTGCACGGGCTCCGCGTGTGACAACGTGGGTTATTTTCCCGAGCCGTATACAGCTGGGCACACCTCACTTTCGGGTCATTAAGAACACCCGCACTGGGACGACGCCTCTTCGAGGTGTATGGCAAAAGATAATTAGGGAGTGAACTTTCCGAGCAGCAGGCTGAATGGGAGAATGAAGGGTCCGACTTTCCGAAGACAAATTACGGCTGCAGTTGCAGATTGTACAACGTACGCGATAAGTGTTATTTACTCTGGCAGCAACGCGCAGGTGAAGAAATATTGCGCTTGACTGCTGTCTCAACACAAACCCATTAATTGGGAATCAAAGCCACCAATCGGCACAGGGGAACAACATTGGCAAATTACACCGAGAGCTTGCCGGGTAAACATACGTCAAACTCCAAATAACAGTAATGAATCCTATTAGAGAATGGAGCAAACAGACAGCGGGAACCTGCAATTCATCATCTGACGAGTAATAATAGACTCAGAAGGACACAGAGATGTATACTAGAATAGTGACCGTAGGGAATTAAATATGAGGCAGCACTCTTCTTATTAGTTCACTGTACTCAGTTTCAAGGCAAGCCTCCCTTCTACTTAGAAGGAATCATCCGATTTTGTTAGAGCACTTCACAGACGTGCTCAGAAACCTAGGCAGTTTTTTAGGGGGGCTTCATAGACAAAACATTTATTTTAAAATACACGTGAAACAAAACAGTTGTATTGGAAAACTGAAAGAATCGTTCTAGAAGCGACAAGAAGGAGGAGGGTCGTCATGAAATAAACATGACGTAGCACAAAACACGCCGTGTAGGTGTACGGCTTAGTATAGATTACTGGCTTTGTTTTTGTTGTTGTTTTCCATTCGAAGCAAACGCGATAAACATAGGAGGCTTAAAAGCGACGCATTGAAAAATATGGTGTCTTGTCGTCTTATAATTACGTATAGATGTTCAAGAGTGGGCTTGCTTTATTCCTTGCCATCTACCTAGGGTCTTTATTTTTTTATTATTTTTTATGACAGCATTGATACTTACCGCTCAAAAAATATACCTGCTTACATTTTTCTGTTATCAACAATTTTTTTCTTGAAAGTTTGTTCAACGTTGAAGTACACGTAGCGAACCGCAGTATTTGTTTTTAAATTCGAAACATTTATTTGCGCAAAGGAGGAACTTGTAGCATCTATCTACCTTTCTATCTCTCTCTCTCTCTCTCTCTCTCTATATATATATATATATATATATATATATATATATATATATATATATATATATATATATATATATATATATATATATATATGTCTATCTATCTATCTATTTATTTATTTATCTATCTATCTTGCCGCTTACGTCTCGGTGCTCTCATGGTCACCCACTTAACTTGGGGTAAACAAAAATTAGTATGGGAGGGTGAAATGGTTTGACAAATATTACTCACTGGTCATGACATGAACAATGTCGCCATCTCCATTGTGTACGTCTTCAAACACTTTTCGAAAAATTTGGCAGATGCCAAAATTACACGTACCCACATACCTTGGTAATCGATGTTATTCGAAGCATGCGGATGGAAGGCGAATGCGCTTATTTTTTTTTATTGAGCGATACTTTATGGAATAGCAGTAAATAAATGTACAATAAATTTACAACAAATGCTCAACAAAGAATTACAACACAGTCAGCTTGCATGCGCATGCTTAGCATAACATTGATTGCCAAGATACATGGGATCTGCCAATTCTTGATATAAACACAGGCAAGAGTACTTGATATAACACAGGCAAACTTGCTTTGAATAATAATAGAGAGAGAAAGAGAGAAAGGATATAAAAAAGTTAGGAAGGTTAGCTAGACTATGTATAGTTTGTCACCCTACACTTGGAGAGAGGAGAATATGGGAATAAAAGAGGAGAGAAGAGACGATGAACACGGCACACTACACACAGAGAGCAGGGTCTCACAGGTGGTCGCTCAGTGATGTTGCCCTCAGTAATTGTAGAAGGGCTTGTGTGGCTTCGAGGGCTGATGTACTTGAATACCACGCACCCAAGGTCTTCTCCTGAGTAAAAGGTCGATCATTCAGTCTTTTTAAGGCACACTGTAGAGTCCGGCGATTTCCTTCAACGTCGGGACAATGGCAGAGGATATCGTCGAAGGTTTAACGTCCCAAAACCACCATATGAATATAAGAGACACCGTAGTGGAAGACTCCGAAAATTCCGATCACCTAGTGTTCTTCAACGAGCACCCAATCGGAGCACACGGGTATAGAGCATTTCCGCCTGCATCGAAAATGTGGCTGCCACGGCCGCTATTCGATCCCGCGACCTGCGGTCAGCAGCCGAGTGCCTTGGCCCCTAGACCATCGTGGCGGGTGCAAGCTTGCTTTTTACGAAAACACTCTGGCAATAGCAAACCCAACTGCTCGCGTAAGCTAACAAAATACTCTCGAGAAAGCAAGTAAAAAACAACCATCGCACTTCAGGAGAAACAAACAGGGTGTGAAGCAAACACAAAGCATGCACCTGTGGAATAAAAGAAAAGTTAGCAATTGAGCATCTATAGATTTGTAAGCAATAACTGTGATCTATTCTAGAGTATTTCTGAAACGTAAGACGACATTGAAATTCGATAGAATCATAACTACAATTTTTTTTTTAAATACGGTAAGGCGATCACTCGTCCACACAAACACAGAAAAAATGAACCCTTAGACGAGGCGCAAGTATCGCTCTGCGGAGATAAATTATGCTAAATACTCGTACTAAACGCCAACATTGAGTCACTTGCTCGACCTTCCAGCAATACGAGTAAAAAGCCGACTTCCAAATGGCACTTTGCCACAACTGATTACGCACTTGCGTTCGTTTTCTTGCAATAGGCTGGTTCCGTCAAAACGTGTTTCAAGGCATGTCTGTACTTATTTGTGCGTGGTACGCCTCGATGGATTAGTGTATGGTGCTCGCCTGCCGACCCGATGGTCGTGGGTTCGATTCCGGCCGTGGCGGTCACATTTCTATGGAGGCGGAGTGGTAGAGTCCTGTGTACTGTGCGATGTCAGTGCACGGAAGGAACACCAGATGGTCAAAATTTCCGGTGCCCTCCATTACGGCATCTCTGAAACTCACATCGTGATTTTTCAGATAGATAAGCTCTTTATTCAGTAAAATACAGTGCAAGTAAAAAGTTGATATAATACAGAAGGAGGTCCCAAAGTAAAAAAAAATTGCCCGCAGCTTCCCTCGGGGGAACACTGAGGAGGATGCGGAGCATATAATTGGTTAACGGGGTATTAAAGTGCGACTTACTTGGGTCGATGGCTAAATTGGTTAACGTGGTTGTGAAATGGGGTGTTAAATTGCGACTTAATTGGGTCGATGGCTAAATTGGTTAACGTGGTTGTAGGAGGGGGGTGTTAAATGAGTGAACACGTACACACGTATGCGAAAGGGGCGGCGCTGATCGAAGGGACGTCGATCATTGTGTTTGTGGATTCGTTGGAATTCATTTCACCGCGACCTTGGACGTCGACGCGCCGTACAAACCAACCGACGAGCGGCAATTGAGCGAGCGAGCGCCGACCTTGAGTATATATACAGCGCGACGGCGCATGCGCTGTCAGCTGTCGAATGTTTCTCGAAGGAGAAGCGCGCGCGCGGCACAGATGGCGATGGCGCGACGGCGCATGCGCTGTCAGCTGTCGAATGTTCTCGAAGGAGAAGCGCGCGCGGCACAGATGGTAGGCGACGGCGCGATGGCGCATGCGCGCGCGTCAGCTGTCGAATGTTCGAGAAGCGGTGCGGACGGCGCGGACGGCGCACTACAATGCGCGAGTATAAGATGCTTCCGCATCTAAAACTGTCAGGGGGACCTCCTGTGAATTCATGTATAAAAATATAGAACAAAGATTGGCAACTAAGGAAAAAACAGCAAGCGAATAAAACAAAATGAACGTAATGAAAATTATTGAAACTTATGGTAGTTCAAAATATTTACATGTAAGTGATAAAACAGGAGATAACTAATTAAAATAAATGACTATAACATAACACATACATATCACTAACTAATACAGTGTTACTTCTATACACGTACACATAAATGCATACAACCATATTTCAACACACACACATATATATCCACATATATATACACATATTTACGAATCCATATATATATATATATACATACACATATATTCAGGTGTCGCATGTTGTTAGTAAGAACTGTTTTAGATGCCACCAGAAACAATGTAATGAGGGGCTTGGTTTAATAATTGATGGTAGTGAATTCCAGAAAAAAATTGCAGAAAACAAGGCTGTCATTTTGCCGTAGCTAGTTCTTACTTTTGAAAGCAGAAGGTTACTATTTTCAGAAAACCGTGTGTTATTACTATTGTGGAGATGTGTGAGGGGAAGTATGTCAGTGGGAATGTCACCGACTCTACTTCTGAAAAATAAAATTCCAAGTTTGAGTTGAAAGGTGGAAAAGAACGACAGAATTTCGAGAGTGCTAAAGAGGGGTGCTGCTGATGCTGTGTAGGAACTATGTGTGATAACTCGGACTGCTCTTTTCTGAAGGTGAATGAGAGATGTTAGGTGTGTCGCGTAGGTATTGGCCCAGGATGAAATGCAGTAGGTTAGGTGACTGTTAATGAAAGCATAGTAAAGCGATTTTAGAATATGTTGCTGAAAACAATGCCTTGTGCGAATGAGTATGCGGATGCCAAAAGCAGTCTTCTTGACGACAGAATTCACGTGAATGTTATATTTGAGTTGAGGGTCTAATGTGACACCTAGAAAAGTAGTGAACTTTGATGGGGTGATGACGCAGTTATCAATAAATATTTCGGGTGAAATCGGAATGCTTTTTTGGGACGAGTGAAATAAAGCAAAAGTTGTTTTAACCGGTTTGATTTTCAACAAGTTATTTTGGCACCTTCAATTCAAGACCTCCCACCTTACGACATCAACGGGAGCAGAGCTCACAGGCTCTTTGTGCCGCATTGCAATTCATTAGAGATCAACAGCCACAAAAATGGTCAATTTTCAGTGACTCAAAGACGGCACTGCAATCCCTTATATCACCTTTACGCCACGGCCCGTACGAACAGCTGGTATTTGAGATTGCAGAAAAGACTCACCAACTCATTGAGGAAGGACATGAAATAGCCTTTCAATGGCTGCCAAGTCATTGTGGAATAATTGGCAATGAACGGGTCGATCGAGCAGCCCGTTCTGCCCATACTGAAAGCGATGAAATATCAATTCCGCTTTCCAGAACTGACGCTGCACGGCAACTCCGCATGCTTGCTCGCTAGCACACCACGTCACAATGGAACGAGTCACATTTCTTTCACGCACGGTTAGGTACTTTAGATCCAACTCTCAGTCTTCGAATTCCTCCGGAATTACGCCGACGAGACGCTACTATGCTATGCAGATTATGGTTGGGCGTCGCATTTACCAAAGCGTATGCGTTCCGCATAGGAATGGCTGACACTGCTGCCTGCGACCATTGTGGCAGGGATGAAACAACTTGGCACATTCTGTGTGAATGCCCACAATACTGCTCGCAGAGACAGTCACTCTGCAATGCACTAGATGAACTGGACAACCAGCCTCTTTCGGAAGAAAGACTCCTGCGCTGCCGACAGGACTTTATGTCGCAGAAGAAGGCTGTGAAGGCGCTCATGCGCTTCTTGCGTTCAGCCGGCCTGTCCAAACGACTGTGATTGGAACTCCCTGAATGTGTGTGCATGTGTTTTTTTTCTAATTTATTTTATATCTCTCTATAGCTATCATCTTTCCGACCCTTTTTCCCCACCCCCGTACAGGGTAGCAAACCAGTTCGTCTAGGTTAACCTCCCTGTCTCTTCCTTTTAATTATTTCTCTCTCTCTCTCTCTCTCTCTCTCTCTCTCTCTTGGCACCATGAAACAAGTTTCGCGACATCAGTGCTTAATTTTGCTAGTAGATTGTTAAGATCTTTGTCACTAAAAAATATCGTGGTATCGTTAGCATAAAGGATGCAGTCAGATGAGTTAAGTGATGATGGTAAGTCAGTAATTTGGGGGAACAAAACTCCGCAAATTATTATTTTTATTTTTCCTCGTGCTTAATGCCTGTTTACTTTAAGTATTGTTCTGGAACGTCAGCCGATAATGTTTGCAGTCCGGTTGGTCGAAGAGATAGCTAGCTTGTAAGTGTTGCTTCTATGGTATTAAACAGCGCCATTATAAGAGAGATAGAACACACCCCACGAGCACTGACTATCAAATGAGTGCATTTTAATTGGGCAAGAACTTATGCAGGAAGTAGCTGAAAGCAGAGAGCATATGCCTCATTAACATTGCCACAATTAGGAAAGACAGCAACACGTCTTCTACCACGTGGAGAACAGCGTTCGCAAGTACAACACGTACGTAATCTAAAAAATAAAATCTGTGGTTTCACGCGCCAAAACCACGATATGAGAGACAACGTAGTAGAGGGCTCCGCAAATTTCGACCATATTGCGCAACGACATCCCGAATGGCGTCACAAATACTAGCGATCTGCGACGTGCCGATGGATGCCCTTATCATGTGATGATAATTTTTCCCATCAATATAGTGTTGACGCGGGACGCCCGTCAGCTATCGTGTTTCATGAGGCATCTAAGACTCACGTTGAAAACAGATTATGTGTTTGTGCTACCTAAAAGTTGTTTTGACATGAGACGGAACGCATGTTTTTGTCTTCCTTCATAATGTTGCTGTTAACGAGTCATGTCCACTTTTCTTTCGTGCCATGTTCACCTTTACTTTCTGTATACTATATTACAAATGGGTTGCTGTGCTGGCATCTCGAGCTTGAGCCTGTCGCTGTGTATCTTTAACATCTAAACGAACAGTACCGGTACGCGGACGAATACAGCTGAGGTGGTTTATTTAACATTTGATGACCTTATGAATTGACGTCACAAAATACCAAAATAAAAAAACATTTTTTGGAAGCATAAGGTGGTGGAGCCCGTATGTCTTACGTTAAATAGTCTCCCATAGTTCTTTCTGTGCTAAAGTAAGCTCACTTGATGGTCCCCGCTTGCGTGAGCTCCTTCTTGTGCTTTTACTCTTCTCGCGGTGTTTTCCTAATGGTTGTGTGCTGCGTTACGATTTATACAGTAAACCTCTACACCCCCCCCCCTCCATTCTGTATAGTATTGTCTCGTAATGATGTAAGGGGAAGTGTGCGTAAATAAAGGTAATACGTGAAGTACGCGTGCGTAGTCGTGCTTAACGTATACGAAATACTTGGTATTACGCAGCAGCAGGGTATACAAACCCTCGCCATGGAAAGACCAGCGTGTACTGGCGCAATAAGAGCCTTTTCGCACCCGAATGTGTTACACCTAATTTGGTTGTTTGTCTGTTGCGCTTTAACGCCGGTTATTCCACAAGCCTCGCCTACCTCCGCGTGCACAATAGAACGACGCCAGCTGAACACCGAGTTGTTGCCATTAACGTCGTTACACGAGTGAGCACGTCGCACAAACAACGCCGCTTGTGCATTGGTAAAAGCGCTAACAATGTTTGCTTACTGCGCGCCGCTACGTGCATATATAGTAGCGCCAGTAGTTTGCTACGGTGCACGGAAGAAAAGGGAGCATATACTCAACCCAGTAATTAGGCTAATGAACGCAGCGTGGATTTCCAGGTGTAATTCTTTTTTTCTTTCGATGCTCGATAGTTGCGCAGAAAACCTGTGCTGGAGTTAATGCCCGGTGCATCATAGGTGGTAGTACGTAACAAGAGAGTGAAAAAGGTTGTTTATGTAGATATCACCCGCCACTACTTATTAACGATTCCCGTATCGGGATAACGAGGCGGCGTACAAATCTCTACGATGCGGTTTTTTTTTTTTTAGGTATCGCTCTTTCGTACAACGAACGCGATTGGGGCCATAAGGATTTCGAGGGGCGTACACGAGCAAGAATCACACATGTTTTCTTGATAATGCATAAATGTCGCGTTGTACGTGTTGCCCAGCGATGTATGCACAAAGATGGCCAATGACTTGGGTTATGCCTACCAAGCCTTGTTTCGACGCATTGCAGCACTTGTATGCACTTCTATATATGCCTTTCAAATGTCATTGTTCGTTATATATTTATGATAGAAGATAGGCGTCAAGTTTTTCAAACGAATGTGACCTAAACTTGCACGCAAGAATGAACCCACGCATAACGAAATGAATTCAACTGCCCCGCCTTATTTAACTTTAAAATCAAGGGCTCCGTCCCATTCGTTTTCAAAGCCCCAGTAAATCTCGTATTGCTGATGAACCGCATTGACAATGCAGAGCTGTAGCTTGCCGGTTCGCGCTGTAGAATGTCAAATTGGCTACCGCAGTGTCTTCTCTATAGCGCCCACCATGCTCTCTGATCAGTGCCAGAAAAGCACGTACTTCTAAAGAATACTTCGATATCCAATTTAATATGCGCATGACAAGTAGTTGCACTCTCTGCAGACGGAAACATGAAAAAAGTATTTTTTAAACGAACATGTTCTGCAACAATACCAAAAAGGCGCTTGATGTTACGTAAACATTTAATCCTCTATGTATCGATAAATCTAAATGCGTTATCAGAATTTCGCGTCTTATTTCTGCCGGCCATATGCCAATTGATTTTCAAATTTCTGAACTTCTCGGAACTTCGTGTGTTGCACTTGATTCTACGCTTGAAGTGGTCGATTCTCGTTGTACGCAGTATACAGAGCAGCGCCCCAGCCTCCTCCCATTCGTCATCCCTTCAACCTCCGGACGTCCCCCATACAACGTGAACATTGAAATTGAACAGGAACTTGTACAGATAAGCAGCATGCGTACATAACGTATTTATCGGCTGATATACCGCGTCTATGTGATGGTTTAAGTGGCTCTGTGTTATGTAGCAGGCTGCTTTAGAAATGAACGGCGAAGTACGGGACCATAAAAATGAGCACACGCCCTCGTATAAAGCCACTAAGCATTTTATCGTCTACTAATGCAACCATACCGAAAATGATGATATGTGGCGTTTGACATCCCAAAATCACCATATAATTATAAGAGACGACATAGTGGAGGGCTCTTGAAATTTCGACTACATGGGGTTCTTTAACGTCCACAAAAATCTGAGCACACGGGCCTACAGCATTTTCATTTTTATCGAAAATGCAGCCACCGCAACCGGGATTTGGTCCTGCGGCCTGCGGGTCAGCAGCCGAGTACCTTACCCACTAAACCACCACGCCGAGGCGAGTCGGAAAGAGATGCGAAGACGTTGCCACTAAAGTACTAAACACGGAATCTTAAATAGTGTTCATGTTAAGTGCCGGAACGTGCCCAGGCTGACAATCGGAGCACCCCCGAAGTGGTTGTGGCTGCGTCTGTCTGGCAATGTCAGAGAAGTTGTTTTATCATGATAATGAGATGCCTATTCGGACGTACGTTGAATGCATGTCTATCTGTCTATCTCTTTCCGACTCATTTTAGTGAGAGTTAACCGATGTTGCAGTAGTTCTTTTCTAAATAGCTTTCACGTGCTCCCAATCCTTACGATAATGACTATCTCAGACCATGTTGTGGACATCTGAACTACAAATCACGAATTTTGCGCAACCTTTAGTTTGTTTCACGAGAAGGCACGAGAAGGCAGCGTAATGAGAGACGTCCGAAAACAGTACCATCGTTAAGCACCGATTAAGGAACCGACAGAAACAACTTCTAGAAGAACGTCATTGGCAATGTCCCACCGCCTGTGTGTTCTGTTTTGGGGCTTCATCTGCGTAATGATTCTTGGAAGGTCAGAAGCACGGTTGAAGTAGGATGCGAAGCTTCCCCTGTAATGACTGAGGACTACATGAACGACAGTGATTGTGCGGCTCCAGAAGACGATTTCAAGCCCAGACTCGCGAGCATAGCAGTGCACGTGTGCTCAAGATGCCCTCTTTCTTCTGCACTTAAGACAATTAGACGTAGTGGTGTTTTATTAACAATCTAAGAAAAAAAGAAAGAGTACGTGTTACTGTTTTAGGAGAGCCAGTGCTCGCGCCACGTATGACTGTTCACAGAGGCAACGCTAAATCTCTTCTGAATCTCACGACTTTCCGAAGAGAGTAGAATAATCTCTAAAGAGAGTTCGAGTGTCAGCTTCGAGAGGGTCATATACTTACAAAGAGTCATAGGACTACATTTCTTTTTTGAGTGTACCCAGTTTATCAGCAATGTTTAGAAGTAACTTCCAACAACAGAACAAGACGAGTGACAATCAACCTAAGGGCTTTTTTTGCTAGATTTTTGTTTGTTTGTTTGTTTGTTTGTTTGTTTGTTTGTTTGTTTGTTTGTTTGTTTGTTTGTTTGTTTGTTTGTTTGTTTGTTTGTTTGTTTGTCACACACAACCCTATGAAGCCAACCGCTAATGAAGCCAAGGGAAACGTAGAACTCGCTGTTTGATGTATTTGATTGATGCGTAGTAATCAGCCAAAACGAACCAGAGTAAACAAAAAATAAATAGTTTCTGAAGCTCAAAGCCTTACAAACCACTAGACTAACCATCGCGCGTTTGGTGCACTATCGCAACAGTGCCGACTGCTTCTGCGTCCTTTTTTTCCTTTGGTGTTCATGCATAAGCGTAAGCCTGGCAGTATAAGCCAGCGCCACTCGGAGTTCATCGCGAAGGAGGTGGAACGTTATTAACATTTTCAAGAGACAAAAAAAACTTCTTCCGAGTCTGGTCGACACAACAATCAATGCCACTATGACGTACACTTTACAAACCTATCTGGTAAGTATGCATATAAATTCGTTCCCTCAATAAACTGCTCCCTCTTCCTTTCTCCCAACCCCATTTATGTGCGGTCTGGTCGTACAAACCACAACAAAACAATCAAGCAGCCGGTTAGTAATTTTAATATACATCAGTATTCCTTTTTCCCACATGCTATATCACAATGGGATAAATTACCCGAAGAAGTAGTAAACGCTAACACAGCTGAATCATTTGCTCAATTTTTAAATAACCGTTCGTTTGATATGTAAAGTTTTGTTTATGCTGAACAGCTTTGTTGTGGTTGATTCTCGCATTCACTTTTTGATGCATAGTGTTCATCTCGTGCGTTGAAATATTGTACGTGCATATTTTATCATTTATAATGTTGTGTGTTTGTTATTGCAAAGCATATTTATCTATTCGTTTTCTTTTGCTTGTTAAGTGTGGTTTACTACTTAAGTAGTCGATAGTTCTAAACTTTATAGTTAATATTGTTTTTAATGATATTCCCACTCCTGTGTGAACCCGAGTAGGGCGTGCAGTACTTGTAAATCAAAATCAATAAATATGCGACAGCAACCCTGCAGTGTAACCTCTGCTCCGCGGTATGGCGTAGCTACTCAGTGATGAGTATACTGCCATACTGCCGTAGTATGGCAGTATGCCGTAGTAAGCCATGCTGCCGTGAACTAGTAAAACTGACAATTGTGCGAGTTGGTTCATATTCATCGCGCAATCACGGGGCGCACAAAAAGCAGGGGCACCGCGTGAAGGGGACAAACTTCACGCGTGTTTCTTCAATTTTTCGCTGTGGGTCTTTCTCTTCTGAACGTGCCGTAATATTGCGATAAAAAACAGCCAGGAATAAAGTACAGGAAGTTAAAAGCTGGAAGTGTAAGCCACAGCGAACACTTGATAAAGCGTGGAAGTCACAGCAAGCGCGGGCGAGCCACGAGGTCCCGTCATGTCGAAGGCAACGAGAGGACTTACGGCAGCCTCGGCGATGCGATTATAATTGAGGCCATGCCTTGTTGAGGACCCACTCGGTTGTGCCTCGCTCAGCTGGCATTGCGTACTCTTCGATCCGGGACCCACGCGAACGGCGCAGCTGTTGCCCCCGCGCAAAGCGCGAGACAAGCGCGCCGAGCGCGCAATCATCTCGCCGGGAATGGAAGAGGTGCGACGCGTGTGCCGATACGGGGTAAAGACACGGCAGCTGCCGCATTGATGGGCTTGGCGAGCATCGACGCGCACCCCCAACGTTGCGCCAGAATGACGAGCTGTTCTTCGCTGCGCTTCAAATTAAGAGTGAGACTGCATAAAAATGCGGTTACATTTTTTGCGTTGTTTTTTTTTTATCCTGATACGCATGCCTCTACATAACGTGCACTTACTCGCGGAAACGAATGGCTCAATATGGTCTCCAACGGAAATGCAAGTTTCCGCTCTGCTCTATCAAAATATGACCCTTTCAAACCGATCGATAACTGGTCAGGTCTAAAACACTAAAATGCAGGAAGGTTAACTAGACTAGGTCGAGTTTGCTGCTCTGCAATTGTGGAAGGCAATTACGGAGTAAAAAAAGAAAGAAAGATAAAGAAAACATGAGTGCACACAGTTTGCGCTACAAATGTTTAGTACAGCTTACGTAAAATATTTTGTCAGAAGTGTAAATCGTGTTTTACCCAGTACCCCTTTCTCTTGTGAACAACCCACGGAAAGTTAGTGCTCTTGGTGTGTCCGTTCACCCATATATCGAGTAGATGCAAAGCTTTTCTCGAAGCCTTTTTCAATCGCCGCCAGGTCATTGGGGAGACTATCCGCATTGACTCAAAGAATGCATGAGAGTTCTCAAAGAATGCATGAAACCTTCCTGATGGTCTGATCAAGAAGCGGCCTATGGTGTTTCTTAAGACCGTTCGGCAGCAAAAGTTCTAGCAAGCACTGCTGTTACACACACATCCGCTATTCATCCCGTTTTCCCCCTCTCCTAGCTTTCAATAAACGTGCATGTACTGGTCGTGCGTGAATCGATGGACTGATAGAACTTGATCTTCTTCAATGACTTACCGTGGTTGGCTAGTGGTTACTAACAGTGCCAGACTGCTGCACGTCAGAAAACCCAAGCCAGGCGAAATTTCCGTGTTCCTCCACTACAGCATCTCTCAAAATGATATCGCAGCTTTGGGACGTGAAACCCCACTATTTATTATTATTTTTATTGCATTAACACTCGGTTGGGCTGCCAGACGCGGAATCCTCCTGGTCGACATCTCTACGTACACGTGCACGCATCGATATGAGGGCTCATAAAAAAAAACAAAATATGTGCCAGCCTGTATGCACCACTATCAGCGTATCGCCCACTGCTGTGAGCCCGTGCTTCGAGGGACCCTGGCTCGTCCGTACGCACCCTCCCCCCCCCCATTTCTTTATCTCTCTTTCTCTCCTGAAATAAAGGCGCCCCTATGTGACACGGCCAACGTCCTCGAAACTGCGCCTTGCGAATGTCTTCGTGTTCGCGACATTAACGTCCAGCCGCATACAGAAAAACTAGAGCACTGATGAACGCACGCTGGGCGCTTGTCTCAGAATGACTTTCGAGTGATTGAAAAGTCAATACACCGCAGTCAGTGTGACTCTAGTTTCACTCAAAATAAAACTCCCATCTTCACGCTAGCCAGTGGTTCATTAACGACGTACCCGGGCAATACACGGCTTTCGGCGTGTTATATGTACCTCACGCATATAACAGGTGGTCGAAATTTTTGGAGCCTCCTCTAATAATATCGTGGTTTTGGGACGTTAAATCCCAGCAAACATATAATGTCGTTCACTTATTTGAAGTGGCAAAGGTGCATCAATATATCATGGATACGTCCTGTTTAAGCATTTACTTGTCTGTCAGATGCCCCCACGGTATATAACAGTCGTCATTGTGAATGCAGGGCATGTGTATTGCGAACAAATACGAGGCAAGACAGCTGCAATAAAGGCTGCAATGCAATTTTTACCTGAATATAAGCTGCAAGTTTGCCTGTCATTCAAATAATGAACAATAGTGACGTGACCAGTGCCCTACACGCGTCTTGGTGTTGGAAAACATTTTACACCCATGGCATGCACGGTCATTTTGATAATATACGGACGATAAGTAAAAGTTCCCAGCTACAGCTTCCAAGTGCTTTTTGTCTAGAGTGAGCATACGAATGTCGCGTTGTCAAAGACTAATTCGATGTCTTTACGATGTGTTGAAGCAATTTTACAGAAATTGTTATATTCACTGATTTATTGATTATTGACTGATTGATTGACTGATTCATTGATTGATTTATTGACTGATCAGTTGATTGATCGATTGATTGGTTGATTGACTGGTCGGTTGGTCAGCTGATTAATAGATTGATTGATAATTTGATAGGGATAATCAAATAATTAATTAATAAGTCACTAATATTTCGCTTAATTATCAAATGAGTAAATAATTAATTGATTATTCTGAGGAACCAAAGGCTTAAAAATGTTCCGCTGGTAGTATACAGCAGAAGAAAGTAGAGCAAATGAAAAGGGGTTATGAATTTCGAGCAAAATGCGTAAAGAGGTCAGCACACGGCATCAGTTGCACAATGCGGCTTACACTTGCAATGGAAACGCATTTGCGAAACACATTCCATTTGATTAGCAAGCGCTTAAGCGCTTGCTCATCCCATAAAACAGCAAGCAAGGCACTGACTAATTGTTTACCAGCCAGGCTGCAAGCATCAATACGGTTGTTTGCTACCACGAAATCGTGTCAACAACCTAAACAAGCTATTTCACAGTTACACTCTGCGCGTCGCGCATATGAGCGTATAATTCGAGTAGGCTTCTTTCTGCAATCCAAGTGCGTTTAAGTGAGCCCCGTGTCTCGCGCTCGCTTATGGGAAACCTTGAGTCCCATCTCCACGTTCCCACGCATCCAGCAGCGTGTCGTCAGACAAACTATTGCGGTGGTGATGTATGAGCTGTCCTTTCGCGCGGATTGCGTCAGCCTGCGACAACGCAACGAGCAAGACATCACCACTCCTCTGGTGGAGAGTTTTTTTTTTTTTTGTCGGTCTTAAAAGGACAATTGGGTGGAGTTCCAAGACTTTATCGAAGACAGCTACCTTCACAGGCAGCACGAAATGGCCCAGGCACCGTGCTTGTTGTCCCTCTTCATCTGGATTGCGACATGTAAGTCAGCAGCATTCTGTTGTTGTTGCCTTTTTGTTGGTTAAACTGCATAAGGCGAAGGTATTATTATTATTATTATTATTATTATTATTATTATTATATTATTATTATTATTATTATTATTATTATTATTATTATTATTATTATTATTATTATTATTATTATTAGTGTGAGCGCGACAAGCGAATGACTCTTTATTCTCTTTGATATCATCATCACCTGTACATCATCTTCATCTGAAAATATCATCACCAGCGTGATTTATCTCGAGCCTGGCTGAATAAACCGGTTCCTCACAAGTGGTGCACAGTGCTTTTCGTTCCCTCGAGTCCTCTCGCCCGTTCTCGCTGGAGCTCCGCTCGGTCGTCACATACAAACCCCTGCCTTGGCGGCCCAAAAAAACCCTGGCCCATCCAACGTCGCCATCCTAATTCAGCCACCGCCACCCGCTCCGCCCAACAACATTCGCCTGCGTGATCCACCTGTGTGTTTTCCGGTCTCCGAGGCGATGATGTCGAAGACTGGATCAAGAACTACGACCTCGTCAGCGATTTGAACAGGTGGGACAATCCACAGAAGTTGCGCAGCGTCCCATTTTACTTGTCCGATGTTGCGAAAACTTGGTTCTGGAACCACCACCCGGATCTTCCCGACTGGGACACTTTCGAGCAGCAAATTCGACAGATATTTGGTGCCCCTGCAGTTCGCACTGAGGCAGCAAAGAAGAAAAAAACTCGCTGAACGCACGCAGCTGCCGTATGAATCTCACACCTCTTATATTGAGGATGTCCTTGCACTGTGCAAGCGCGTTAACACCGGCATGTCTCAGAACAACCAAATACGCCACATTATTAAAGGCATTAACACTGTCGCCTTTAACGCCCTCGCCTCGCAAAATCCTGCCACCACCCAGGACGTGATAACCATCTGTCAGCGACATGACGAGCTTCAGCCTCTTCGCCTTTGCTGCGATGCCACCAACGTTCGTTTACCTGCACCCCTCGACTTGCGTGCGCTAATTCGCGACATCGTCCATGAAGCTGCACGAGCGCTGCTCTTCCTGTGCTGCGGAAGTTACTTTCCCTCCTGAAAAAGATAGCTTGCGAGGCCTGATTAAACAAGAGATCGCCTCCGCATCGCGTGCGACGTGTTCCAACAGTCCCTGCGTGCGCCAGACGCGCACGTACGCCGAAGTTGCCGCGCTCTCTGCCGCACCCACCGTTTCTGTGCCTACAACAGCAGACCATACGCCTGTGGCTTCGTTATCACCGCCAGTGCGTGCACCACCTTACTACGCACCTCAGCGCCCACCTCGACCAATCTGTTACTACTGCGGCTATCGAGGACATTTCGCTCGGTTTTGTCGAAGGCGCCAACAAGACGAGCAACGCGGCTACGCTCCCGAAGAACATCGAAGCTTCCGTCTGACCATGAACTACCTACTACCACCCTCCTAATCGTCCTATTACCGTTCACCGTCACCTACTTACCATACGGACATGCCTGGGAATTCCCGTACGTCTCGCCGCAGGTCGCCTTCGCCAGGTCACCGTTCAGTGTCACCTCTACGGCCTGCCTCCCATTCCACGAACGCCCACGCGGAAAACTCCCCAATGCAGTTTTAGGAGGGGAAACTGCATCCCTTGGACAGCTAACAATTCCTCCAGAGCGGCCATCGAATTTGATAGTAGTGTTTGTAGAAGGTGTACGTGTTGAGGCTCTTGTAGACACTGGCGCTGCCGTTTCGATTATTCGTGCTGATTTTTGTTCCCGCCTTCGAAAAGTCACCACACCTTATGGCGGCCCACCTCTATGTGCGGCAACCAACGCTCTCATTGGTCCACTTGCAGAGTGTACCGTTCGTGTCTGCATAGAAGGCATTCGTCATCACATTGTTTTCGCGGTATTTCGTGAGTGCACCCACGCTCTCATTCTTATGTGGGATTTCTTGTCTTCTGCGTCCGCTTTCATATGATGTCATCAGCGCCTCCTGCATCTAAATGCCACTGACTCTTCTCTGCTTGAACACGATGGACGCATCCGCCTTGTCACCAAGTCAGATTATGTACTTCGGCCATACATCGAAGAAATTATAAGTGGTAATTGCACCGACATTGTGAATGGCGACGTACTAATTCTCCCTTGCGGTCATACCCTACGTAGGGGCATTGTGATCACACCAGGGCTTATTCGCTTCTTCGATGAGTCTACGTACCTAACCGTCATAAATCAAACGCCCGAGTGTGTACTGCTCTCCTGTGGCTCAACAGTGTCTTGCGCGGTCGACAGTGAGCCTGTTGCGATTGTTACTCTTCCGAACAACAACCACCACGATATTCCCAAAGTCACAATCACTGCCATTCAATGCCTCTGCCACACCTGTGTCCGCAACAATAAGCAATGACTTAACACCTGATGAAACTTAACATTTGCTCGCCCTGTTAAATAGACACCGTTCTCTATTTGATGTGAACTCGCCCGCCCTCAGCATGACTACCACCGCTACTCACAGCATCCAGACTGATGGCTCTCGTATTGTACATCGGCGTGCATATCGCGTGTCTCAGGCAGAACGCAAGATTATCGAGGAAACGTCTCAGACATGCTACGACGCAACATCATACGTCCTTCCTCGAGCCCCTGGTCATCCCCAGTTGTTCTCGTTCAGAAGAAAGATGTGACGGTGCGTTTTTGCGTCGATTTCCGTGCGCTAAACAAAATAACGCGCAAGGATATTTATCCCCTCCCTCTGATCGACGATGCACTGGATTCATTACAGGGCGCAGAGTATTTTTCTAGCCTCGACCTTAGGTCAGGCTACTGGAAGATACTAATGTCGGAGTCTGATAAAGAGAAGACCGCCTTTTCAACGCTAGATGGGTTGTACGAGTTCAATGTGATGCCTTTTGGATTCTGTAATGCACCCGCCACCTTCGAACGCATGATAGACGGCTTATTACGTGGTTTGAAATGAAAAACATGTTGTGCTATCTCGATGACATAGTAGTGTTTTTATCCACGTTCTCGCAGCATCTACAACGTCTTGACGAAGTCCTCACATGCCTTGCAAAAGCCGGTCTACAGCTTAACACCAAGAAATGTACCTTTGCTAGCAAGACGATCAAGGTTCTCGCCCACCTTGTCAGCAAAGAAGGAATTCGGCCCCTACCCCGAGAAGCTTGCCGCTGTCCTCAATTTTCCTCGTCCACTACGCCAAAAGGACCTGCGCAGCTTTCTTGGGTTATCTTCTTACTTCCGGCGCTTCATACGTGGCTTCGCGGAACTTGCGTCTCCGCTCCATCAACTTCTCGCAAGGAACGTCCCCTTAATTTGGTCCGAAGACTGCGAAAGTGCAGTGCAAAGATTCCGACCATATCTTCACGGCCATCATTTAACCGTCGTGACCGACCATAAACGCCCTATGCTGGCTTTCATCGCTGAAAAACTTATCGGGTTTGCCTCGGTCGCTGGGCGCTTCGCTTGCAGGAGTATGATTTCTATGTCGCCTACAGATCTGGGAAGAAGCATCAAGATGCTGATGCTCTATCGCACTGTCCTTTGCCAGCGGAAGCCACTGACTATCTATACTCCAAAACGACAGCACCTCTCCAATTGCAAGCGCTAAGTTCATCACCTGCCACCCTATCCATCCTTGTTTCACAACAACGTGTCGACCCATACTGCCGCACCATTGCTGACCGCTTGACCGGCTCTACTACTCCTCCAAACGCCAGACTCCGTCGACAACTTAAACAATTTAAGCTTGTCGGTGATGCTTTATGTCGCTACATTTACCACATCGATGGCAACAAGTGGGTTACCCGTCATCCCACGTTCTCTGCAACGTGAAGTTCTGGAAGCCTTTCATGATGATCCAAACCGCCGCTCATCTAGGCTATCACAAGACTTACGACAAATACGAAGTCGTTGTTTTTGGCCTGGCCTCTCTTTAGCCGTCGCTAAGTACGTCGCCTCCTGTGTCCATTGCCAACGGCGAAAATGACCGACAACTGCTCCGGCTGGCTTAATGCAACCTCTTCCTGTCTCGCCGCGCCTTTTGAAGTCGTTGGAATCGACTTGTATGGCCCTCTTCCTATCATCCAATGGGAATCGCTGGATTGTCACGGCCGTCGACCACTTACCCGCTACGCAGAAACAGCTTCTATACCATCTGGGAGCCACTGAGATCGCTGATTCTTTCTTCGCCACATCTTTTTACGTCATGGAGCTCCACGCATCTCCTCAGTGATCGTGGCAAAAGTCTTCCTATTTCCATGGTCGAGCAAGTTTTTGCGTGCCTCGAACACTGTTCCCAAGACCACTTCTAGCTACCACCGCAGACCAACAGATTGACTGAATGGTTTCATCGGACCCTATCGGACATGATCATCATGTACATTCCCCTAACCACATGAACTGGGATGCAATTCTACCTTTCGTGACATTCGCCTATAATACGGCTGCTCAACGCACTACGGCTTTTCTTCATTTTTTCTCGTCCATGGTCGCTCGCCGGTCGCTCTGGATGTCTCTTTCCTTTCAGCCCCTGCACCCTCGACGGCTCCTTTCTCTGAAGAATTCCTATCTCGTCTCGCACACTGCCGTCACCAGGCCCGTGTTTACACCGGCCTCTCTCAAGACACTCGAAAATCTCGCTACGACTCGTCTCGCCGTGTTGTGAGTTTTTCCTGGTGACGACGAATTCTTCTATGGACTCCACTACGCGTCCCCGGCCTATGCGACAAATTCATCAGTCGCCTCATTGGGCCGTACACGGTGGTCGAACAGACATCTCCTGTCAATTACCGCGTTCTCCTCTAGCGCTAGTCCTGATCATCGTTGGCCGAGGAACAGAGATAGTACACGTATCTCGTTTAAAGCCTTATGCGTGACACATTCATAATACTGTCAAGCGACCAGGGCGGCCGCTTTCACCGCGGGGGGGAATTAGTGTGAGCGCGACAAGCGAATGACTCTTTATTCTCTTGATATCATCATCACTTGTACATCTTCTTCATCTGAAAATATCATCACCAGCGTGATTAGCTCGAGCCTGGCTGAAATAAGCAGTTCCTCACTTATTATATTATTATTATTATTATTATTATTATTATTATTATTATTTTTATTATTATTATTATTATTATATTATTATTATTATTATTATTATTATATATTATTATTACCTTGTGATTTGTAATTTTGGATTCCAATGAAGTACTCTTGACTGTCTAATTTTGCACTTTTTCAATATCAGCTGCCTTCTAATACTTCCCCACTATTCCAGAGAAATTAGTCTGCCGGCATAAATTCATTCTTCAGTTGCCATTTTTGTATTGTGTACTGACCCGTCGATGCATTTATATCTGCATGGAGTCGACAATGTTTAGATAAATAAATAAACAAAATTATCTGGTAAACAAGAAAATAAATAAATAAAACTTGAACACTTGAGCTTCGCCTTCAAGAGTAGAAAAAGCGATAACGTAATCGGGTCCCATGCGCATCGCCTTCTCAGTTGCTAGCGTGGCTTCGGTTCTCGGTGCGTGCGTCAATCATGCCGTAAAGAGTCGAATGACTGTGTGCATCACATTGGCCGTTTCAAAGTGTCCTAGAACAAAACGACGCCGACACCAACGCCAACCCTGAAATTTCTGCTGCACGCGCTTTTTTATTTATGTTGTGTTAATAAATAATAATGTTCCCCACCTACGAGAAAACGCCGATAGCGAGAACGTATCGCACTCGACCCCAGCGTGGAATATTGGAAGTATTGCGGACACCACCTAGTCACGCTCCTATGCAGAAGCTAACACAATATACTCATCAGTATTGTATATCAGGCGAAATAAATGAGTGTAGTGATACCTATATTGATGGGATTACGCGCAAAAAAAGCAAACTTACGAGACAATCTGAGATTAGGAACATTGAAACAGTATCTAAGACACACATCATTGCTTGCCCTCAAACAACGCTCCTCGAAGATGTAAAATACACTTGGGTTCAAGTTTAAACCAATTAGAAGCGTTCGAAAAGGAGTCTAAGCTAAGCTGCTTAGCTTCTTTTTTTTTCAGCAGAATGCAACTGTTCAGATGCCTGATATTGTTTCCATGTAGCCAATGGCCACCTGAAATAACTCCGGGAGGAAAAAAAATCAACTATTCAATGTTTGGTTTGAGCATCTGCTGGTCGCGCAGGTGGTCGAAATGCTAGGCCATTAGTTTGTGACTGAAAATAAAAGTCTGTGACTACTAACACTAGTACTGGCTGCACACAAACTGACTACGTACGATGCTATTTGACCAAGCAACTTGTGCAGAGATGAAAGATGTGATGGCCATTCGTTACAGACGCTGCTGCCCCGGTGCAAGCACTGAGGGTAATCGATTGAAGGCTCCCGAATCACCAATTCGCGGATCCACTGTGACGCTCGAATGCAGCTACGACCTGGAGAGGGACCAGCCCTACAGCGTCAAATGGTTCAAAGATGGCATCGAGTTCCTGCGCTATGTGCCCAACGACAGGCCGAGAATACAGGCGTTCAAGATCAGAGGACTCAATGTAAACGTAAGCTCTGTTCGTTCTGTTTTCTTTTTCCTCAATTTCACTGGAAAACAATTACCCACAGAACTATTGCTGTTATCGTGTGCGTCGCGTGGAAGCCTTGTTATTGTGTGTGGTGTGCGTGTGTGTGTGTGTGTGTGTGTGCGTGGTGTGGTGTATATGTGTGTATATATATATATATATATGTGTGTGTGTGTGCGTGTGTGTGTGTTTGTGTGTGTGTTTGTGTGTATATGTATATGTATATATTATCATCATCATCATCATCAGCCTGACTACGTCCACTGCAGGACAAAGGCCTCTCCCATGTTCCGCCAGTTAACCCGGTCCTGTGCTTGCTGCTGCCAATTTATACCCGCAAACTTCTTAATCTCATCTGCCCACCTAACCTTCTGTCTCCCCCTAACCCGCTTCCCTTCTCTGGGAATCCAGTCAGTTACCCTTAATGACCAGCGGTTATCCTGTCTACGCGCTACATGCCCTGCCCATGTCCATTTCTTCTTCTTGATTTCAGCTATGATATCCTTAACCCCCGTTTGTTCCCTAATCCACTCTGCTCTCTTCTTGTCTCTTAAGGTTACACCTACCATTTTTCTTTCCATTGCTCGCTGCGTCGTCCTCAATTTAAGCTGAACCCTCTTTGTAAGTCTCCAGGTTTCTGCTCCGTAGCTAAGTACCGGCAAGATACAGCTGTTATATACCTTCCTCTTGAGGGATAGTGGCAATCTACCTGTCATAATTTGAGAGTGCTTGCCGAATGTGCTCCACCCCATTCTTATTCTTCTAGTTACTTCAATCTCGTGGTTCGGCTCTGCGGTTATTACCTGCCCTAAGTAGACATAGTCTTTTACAACTTCAAGTGCACTATTACCTATCTCGAAGCGCTGCTCCTTTCCGAGGTTGTTGTACATTACTTTCGTTTTCTGCAGATTAATTTTAAGACCCACCTTTCTGCTCTCCTTGTCTAACTCCGTAATCATGAGTTGCAATTCGTCCCCCGAGTTACTCAGCAATGCAATGTCATCGGCGAAGCGCAGGTTACTAAGGTATTCTCCATTAACTCTTATCCCTAACTGTTCCCATTCTAGGCTTCTGAAAACCTCCTGTAAGCACGCGGTAAATAGCATTGGGGAATTGTGTCCCCCTGCCTTACACCCTTCTTGATTGGTATTCTGTTGCTTTCTTTATGAAGCACTATGGTAGCAGTTGATCCCCTGTAGATTTCTTCCAGAATGTTTATATATACTTCATCTACGCCCTGATTCCGCAGTGTCTGCATGACGGCTGATATTTCTACTGAATCAAACGCCTTCTCGTAATCTATGAAGGCTATGTATAGTGGTTGGTTATACTCTGAGCATTTCTCTATTACCTGATTGATAGTATGAATGTGGTCAATTGTTGAGTAGCCTGTTCGAAATCCTGCTTGTTCCTTTGGTTGATTGAATTCTAATGTTTTCTTTACTCTGTTAGCAATTACCTTTGTAAATAGCTTGTATACTACAGAGAGCAAGCTGATCGGCCTGTAATTCTTCAAGTCCTTGTCATCTCCTTTCTTATGTATTAAGATGATGTTAGCGTTCTTCCAAGACTCTGGTACTCTTCCCGTCAGGAGACACCTCGTAAACAGGGTGGCTAGTTTTTCTAACACAATCTGTCCTCCATCTTTCAGCAGATCTGATGTTACCTGATCCTCACCAGCAGCTTTGCCTCTTTGCATGCTCTCCAAAGCTTTTCTGACTTCTTCTATCATTACTGGTGGGGTGTCATCTGGGTTACTGCTAGTTCTTATAGTATTAAGGTCGTGGTTGTCTCGGCTACTGTACAGATCTCTGTAAAACTCCTCCGCTATTTTAACTATCCTATCCATATTGGTAGTTATTTTGCCTTCTTTGTCCCTTAGTGCATACATCCGACTTTTGCCTATCCCAAGTTTCCTCTTCAATGCTTTGACGCTTCCTCCGTTTTTCAGAGCGTGTTCAATTCTCTCCATGTTATACCTTCTTACATCGCATACTTTACGTCTATTAATCAACTTCGAAAGCTCTGCCAGTTCTATTTTGTCTGTTGTACTTGACACTTTCATGATTTGACGCTTCTTAATTAGGTTCTTCGTTTCCTGGGAAAGCTTGCCAGTGTCCTGTCTAACTACCCTGCCTCCAACTTCCACTGCACACTCCGTAATGATACTCGTCAGATTATCATTCATTGTATCTACGCTAAGGTTGGTTTCCTCACTAAGAGCCGAGTACCTGTTCTGCAGCGACACTCTGAATTCCTGTACTTTCCCTCTCAGTGCTAGCTCATTGATTGGCTTCTTGCGTATCAGTTTCTGTCGTTCCTTCTTCAAGTCTAGGCGAATTCGAGACCGTACCATTCTATGGTCACTGCATCGTACCTTGCCAACCACTTCCACATCCTGCACGATTCCTGGGTGTGCACTCATTATAAAGTCTATTTCGTTCTTATTTTCGCCATTAGGGCTCCTCCATGTCCACTTGCGGTTTTCTCGTTTTCGGTAGAAGGTATTCAAAATCCGTAAATTATTGCGTTCTGCGAATTCTACTAGTAGCTCTCCTCTGGCGTTTCTAGTACCGATGCCATAATCTCCTACTGCCTGGTCTCCAGCCTGCTTCTTCCCTACCTTTGCATTAAAGTCGCCCATCACTATAGTATACTGTGTTTTTACCTTACTCATTGCCGATTCCACGTCTTCATAGAAGCTTTCAACTGAAGCGTCATCATGGCTGGATGTAGGCGCGTAAGCCTGTACTACCTTCATCTTGTATCTTTTATTCAGTTTAATTACAATACCTACCACCCTTTCATTAATGCTATAGTATTCCTCTATGTTGCCAGCTATGTTTCTGTGAATTAGGAACCCCACTCCCAGTTCTCTTCTGTCTGCCAAGCCCCGATAGCAAAGGACGTGCCCATTCTGTAGCACCGTATAGGCCTCATCTGTCCTCCTAACCTCACTGAGCCCTATTATATCCCATTTAACACCCTCTAGCTCCTCGAATAGTACAGCTAGACTTCCCTCACTAGATAAGGTTCTAGCGTTAAACGTTGCCAAGTTCAGGTTCCAATGGCGGCCTGTCCGGATCCAGAGATTCTTAGCACCCTCTGCTGCGTTGCAGATCTGACCGCCGCCGTGGTCAGTTGCTTCGCAGCTGCTGGGGACTGAGGGCCGTGAGTTATTTGACGTAAGCATGTGGGAGGTAGTGGCCAGATACTGCACCAGGGTGGCCAATCCTTCTCTGGTGAGGGAGTGCGTTTTCGGCGGTGTTTGCCGGTGAGGCCGCACCCCAGGCCTCTTAATGCAGTTCCATCAACACGGGATTTTTTTTTAATCCGGTTGGGAACTGCGCGGTACCGGGATTTGAACCACGGACCTCTTGCATGCGAGGCGGATGCTCTAACCACTACGCCATCGCCGCACACTGTATATATATATATATATATATATATATATATATATTATATATATCTATATATATATATATATATATATCTATTTATCTATATTATATCTATATACTATATATAGATATGGCCCCGCCGCTGTGGTCTAGT
>WOVY01014757.1:0-29816 GCA_013436015.1 Rhipicephalus annulatus | reverse complement strand
AGGGTTCTGCTGCACTGACGTCAGCTTAGTCGGCGACCTTTAAGCTATTCAAAAAAACCTATGAGATAAGGTAACTTCAGTGTGCCGTCTTTTTTGCTTCCATGCCATTAGGATCTATACACAATACTATTTATTTTTATTTTTTATTTTATGAATCCTCTAACGCGTGTAAACTGTGAGAAACAAACTTTACAACTAATCAGAGCAGAAAAAAAACAAAGAAGTTGCAACTGGTTCGCAAACATATAATATATCGTGCACAACAATTGCCATTCCCGTTAAGCCCTTCTGAACCTTTCATTCATCTCAATGAGAAAAAAACACTGTCGTGGAGGTAAGAACACCAACCCTGGTTGAAATAGGGAAAACATGAAACAATCCCCGGAACTACAAAAATAACAGAGAGAAAAATGTAATCAAACTCATATCTCTATTCCTGCTCCGTGCAGTGAGGACTGCAGGACGGAAGCAATTTGCTCGGGCTTGGGCAGTGAGCAAAGAGGCTGCAGCTGCTTCTTTCCTCTCGTTCGCTATCGATAAAAAAACGCATGATTCTAACAATGTATAGCTCATTTTTTGCTTTTTATTTCTGTGCTGTAAAGCTGTAAGTGACGCTCATGACTATGAAACATGCGTTTTTGCATATCCGATTGACTGTGTTAGACTTTTCTTAAAGTACTTAGTATTTTTGGAGGGGGAAAGGGGCAAAGGAATGAAAGAAACGCCAATAATCGTACTGTGGGGTATTGCACTTCATCGAACTTGATATAGGCTTGACGAGACAAGTGCAGCTTAAAAATGTTGCCAAAAGTGGCTTGATAAATGAATGTAGATGCACCCATTTTTCAAATTTATATATATGATTCGCGCTTCATGACCACTGAGGCAATAGTGGCTTCACCTCAGGACTCCTCATGATACATTGTTTACACTCCAGTGAACCTTCTGCATATACCAACCAGGACGACCAACACTGATGAAAGGCTTAGAAGCAATAACAATGACAAAAAAAAGCAGCGGTCAGTCCCCTTACTGACACCGCTGAAGTGGCCAACAGCCCAGAATGCGACGATGGTATACCAGCGAAAAATCGATCGCCCATCTTTCCGTCAGCTTTTCCCTTTCAGTACGTGAAAGGAAGAACTCCATAGATACGTTCAACGGAGCTGACAATTGTCCTTAATCGGAGGTAAAGACCCTGGAAAAGTGACTGAAGCCCTCCTCGGCAACTGAAGGCTTTGAAATAGCTAACTGTTAATCTTCTAACGCACAACACAGTTTTTAGGCACATACTTGGAGCAATGTCCTATCATGCATTCTTTGGTTATTCTCTGTTTAACTATTCTTTCTTTAGTTATATTTTTGTCTTCCATGCCAGTACTTTTTATTTTCTGAATATTAGGAAACTGCAAAGCTTCCCACAAAGTTACTCCTGGCTTCAAACACTAGATTATTCTGAAAACTATTTTAGTTACTTATAGATTGCTTCTAGATTTTAGCTATGTGACTGGGGGTTCTAGTATGTTGCTAGGCTTTGGCTAGGTCACAATAGGCTGCCTCTACTTTGATTCTCCGTTCTGAGAGGTTTGAGTTAGACGGGAAGAAGTCAAATACATGATACGGGTGCCCGAACTTCAGAAGAGGGCAGCTGCCACTGAAAGCAAGGGTTCATAGCTCTTTGTCTCGTCGTCGTTTGCGTAAGCCCTGCGTTGCTTCCAGCTGTCCTTGCAGCCATACGTTTTTGCCTTTTTCATACTCTTGGTTCTTCATAGTTGGCGGTACTTAAGGTTCTTCGTATTGCCGCCATCGTTTTGTAGCCATTTTTTTCGCTGGGACATTATCTTCTTTCAGTGAACCATTTATGAGTAGTCGTAATAGTCCCGTTTTTCTGACACACTCCACTTAATGATAAAAATTATTTCTTAGGATAACTGTTTCCTTCACCATATGCAGTGAACCATCGGCATTGGTGAAATCTGTACCATGTTTGTGGCAGATACATGTTTATGATATGGATAGTTCCTGGGTCGACTGAAAAGGCACAATTTGCTAAAGGGGTTTGTTGTTATAAGCTTTGTAGGGAATAAATTCACTACGTATAGAATGCTTCGGACTGAAGTTAAGAGTCATATTGATTGATTTGATTTATATGTGGGGTTTAACGTCGCAAAACCACCATATTATAATAAGCGACGCCGTAGTGAAAGACTACTGAAATTTCCACCACCTGGGGTTCTTTAACGTCACCCACATCTGAGCACATGGGCCTACAGCATTTTCGCCTCCATCGGAAATGCAGCCGCCACAGCCGAGATACAATCCCGCGACCTGCGGGTCAGCAGCCGAGTACCTTAGCCTCTAGACCACCACGGTGGGGCAGAGTCATAATGAATACACATATCGGAGCACAAGTTTTCTCATTATAAGGTCAGGTTAGCTGTCAAGCTAATGCAAATGTTCTAAAGAGAGTACTTGAAGTTCACACGCTTTTCTTGTGAGTTTGTCACATTGTTGAGGCACATAGCCGAGCAGATGTGAACTACCTGTGACTTGCTACGTAGCCTCTGGTATTCGCTTTCACAGTTTAAAAAAGAAAAGAAAAATTGCCAAAAGTATAGACCTAAGCACACTAGCACCTATGTTAGAGGGCCCAAAATGTGAGTTATGTGTCGGGCCAGCCATTTCCGATGTACTGTTTTGTTTCGAGTATTTTTTTCATATTATTGAGGTACTTCGATTTTCCAACATTGATAAGCCAGGCGATGTAAAAAGTAGCTAACGTCCCTTCCTTTCAATCAATTTCAGGGAGGAAAAAAAACATGGCATTATGTTTCTTGCTTACGCTATCGAACTGATGCGATCTTAATAATTTAAGCTAAGAAGACGAAAGCTATAAAAAGAAGATTATCTGGCCTCTTAAGTTCCATTATTCGGAAGGCAAAGCGGCGTATTCCTTTGGCACACACACACACACACACACACAAAAAACAGAACAGTAGAGCTCAGTTTCTGGAGCTTCACGACTGCACACTGATTTTTTAAGGGCTAAAACTAAGTTGTTTGTATTTTTTCTATTTTCAGTTGATGTGCAGGGCCAGGGGATATACAAAGGCTATACAATACTTTGATGTTCCGATGATGTCGCCAGGGAAAGTACGCTGGTCATCAGCGGAGGTGACTTCAATGTTTGGGTTGCACGAAAAAGAAAGAACAACACTGTCACACAAAAACTAAAATACCACCCCAAACTCTCGCCTCGCAAACACCCCAAAACAAAAAAAACAATGGTACTAAGCGAAAGGGGACGCGCGTCGGCTACCCATCAAGACGAGCGTCCATTACGGTGCTTTTAGGAACCAGCCGTCTATTGGAAACCGATCCGGAAAGCAGCAAACAGCTCTCAAGGGCAAAAAAGTGAGGAAGCGTGTTGGTTAGGTGGTGTGAAAGGAAGCAACAAAATGGCTACTGGGAGATTCCAAGCGGTGAGATTGACATCTCCCTCCTAGCCTTTTCCCCTCTCGTGTTTGCAGCCCTTCCGCCTCCATTCTTCCGGTAAGCGCCCGCACGGACCGTTAAAGAGAAGTGAAGGAATGACGTTGTCCCGAACGCAGTTGGGAGCCCCCACCGCCATCTATCATTAGCCGCCCTGCTCAACGGCTAACTGAAGCGCCGATTCCGCATCAGTTCCACAAATCCCGCTGGTGACGCAGTGGGTGGAGTTCACGAAAGGGCCTTATCACTAAATATTCCCTATATTTCTTGACAGCAGCCGCCTGACGCGAAGTATACAAGCTTATAGTCTCTACAACAATTTGCGGTGGTGAAATTGAATTGTTGCCTTGAAATGTTGCGATAAAATGTTGTGATGAAATGCTTCTTGAAATGTTGTGGGTTGTGGCCTGGCACGAACACACTCGTGCCATGTCCTCAGGTAATGCAAGCAATAATAGAAGGCGAAAATAAAATAGCTGAGGTGTATGTGGACAACATATGCCAAGTTATGGCAAAAATAAAATATTCAACGCTGGTAAAGGAATTGTACCATCAAAAACGCACTGCTGACATTTGAAAACCGAAACTAAGCGAGAGATGAGTTTGTATCCGTTAGCCATGGTTAGCTCGAATCAATGGAGAATGCTTTGGTCAAGAAGCGAGTTAACGTAAAACTATTCCCTCCTGCTTCCGTTCTGGTGTACGTGACGCAATTCAGCGGTTACGCAAGTTTGCATGCAATTCTGCAGCAGCGCTAAAGCAAGCCCTTTGCCCACGAATCAGCACAACGTGCCTAAAAAGCCTGTCACCCACAGTGGCATAAACTACTTCCGTAATAACGAGTGAGGGCGTTGGCATTCTGAAACCACCGTTGTACTGCGGGAACAAAGCACAGGAGGCGTTTATCACCGTGCACCATTACGGGACTTTATTACCCACAGTACGGTCCCAGAACGGAGCTCACCGAGCATTCCAGCCATACAGTGAAACAGCGTCAAACTACAAACGTCTACGAACCCTGGGCTCGCTATGGTGCCATTACTGGCCTTTGTCTCATCTCTAGCTACGTCCCCTACAGTCATCCCTGAGGACAACAGGAAACGTTGTGAAGGCAAGACTTCTTGACTCAATCACAAAGTTCCAGTTTTCTTGTGATTGAACTCCAAGTTCCATTTTCGAACTGGTTTTATTTGCTGTGCTCGGCGTTTTATCTACAATCGCTGTTATGTGTTTAATTATAATTCGAAACCGTAAACCGTCCGACTCTCTCACGGCTGATATGAATTCAGACAATTCTACCTGCGAATTTCCGCATAATATGGAATCAGTGCTCTGAGAGGGCACTACGCTCCACTAGTGGCACGATTAACGATGCTGTGATTAATCGCTTGAAGTACCCGAAATACGCACATACATGTAGGGAAGCGCGCATGCATGCGAGACAGAGCCCGTGATGTATACCATTCACGTGCACACAGAAGCCGTTCAGTGGTGTTTAAGTTAGGCCGTGCAGGCTTTACGAACCATTACTCTTCTGCGTTCAATGCATGGCTAATTCAAGCGTTAATCTATTTACACTCAAAGCTGTGCGCTCTCCGGCCCGCTTTTTATGAAGCGCGAAGGTTTAATATTTAGGATACGCTGGTGCATACAACATTTGTACATATATTCAGCGCCACTTTGCAGTATTTCACTCAATAAAAATTTACAACACTGTAACCTTTCCACCGCATGCTTCGCATTAGAACAATTACCAAGGTACGTGTGATCCGCCGAATGTCTTACAGCCGAGCTGTTTTCTCAGACCCTGTGGTGATGTTTTCCCACACACCGCCCACTCTAATCTAGTTCATAACTGTAGGCAGCTTACTATGGACGAGAGTGGAACATTGATCTGTTCAGTGCCTTGTTCTTCAGTAGCGCCGCATATAAACATTAGTGTCGCTACCACACAGAACACATTTACGTAGGATAGCAGAGTACCTGTTATCCGGATAAGGTGAGTGCTTCTGGTAGGAAGGTTCATATTGCCGAAACCAACGCAGAACAGAGAAAGAGACATAACTGCTTGCGTATTGCACCTGCGTGTAAACAGAGTCCTGAGTGCAATCAAACAACCAGGATTTTCTGAGTGTGTAGTGGTGAATCTCGTGTTTCTGGAATAGAATGCATACACCAGCAAAATCAAAAAGGGAAAAAAAATGTGTGCCCAAAATATGTAACACAGACTAGCGCTACTATATCAGACAAAGAAAAAAACTTATAGGAAAGTGCACAGATGATAGTGGGAACATTGGCCACCTCAAGCAATAGTAATGCGTAGTTCTGGCAGTGGAAACAGAGAGAAAAGGCAAAGTGATGAAGAGTTATTTTATGCTTTTCGCCTCATAACTTCCCACTTCACCCCACCCGGTCATTGCGTGGGGCCGCTCTCTATTTACTGGGTGGTCCATTTGCTGATCTCTCTAGAAACTGGGGCCGCGCCTGGCATGCTGACCCTTTGCCAGATTACGTGCCCACCAAACCCACACGCTAAGTGAGTTTTGCGGGAGCTCTACTTGCATGTATGTCTCCTAGCATGGTTTACTTGCTGACAGTGGTCCCACACACGGTGACGAAGCGGAAGCGTAGGTTTAAGCGGAAGCGTAGGTCCGAATATAAGGCTGCTGTTGCACTTTATCTCTAATTTAGGGACAAAGCTCCTTAAGATCGAGGCTTTTTCGTTGGCTGGGGGGGGGGGGGGGTGTTCGCCGTAGCAGCCGCTGACGATGATGCTGATGACGGTGAACGACAAGCGCGTTCCATACCACACATTACTCGTCTGCCATCACGACGCAGTACATGGAAGGTACCCGCAATATGCCATGATGATGACGTTTATGACGAAAAAAAATTATGATGATGATGTGATGTTGACCGACGGTGGTGTCGTCTACACCCCCACAGCGCACCCTGACGTCTAGTGTCGCATGCTCGCGTCTCGTGCATGAACATGCAAGTCTCTCGAATTCGCAATAGTCCCGTGCTATATTTTTTGTACATGAGTTGCTTTTTTTCTGCATTTTTTTGGCCTTCAGAAGCCATTAAGCAGCAAGTTTCAGAAAACATTTTGCTAAGGTTGTGCTACGCTCCGCTTGCGGGTCTTGATAGTCGAGGGATTAACACATGGACTTCCGGAATGTGAGCACTGCATCTCGCGGCACGAATAATTTTCTGGTCCTGGAATTTACCTCGTTTCTTTTTTATTCGCCCCCTCTTTTTTTGTAGCCGTTTCCTGGCTCATTAGAGTTACCAAGTGTAAGAAGGTGTTTCTGGGCAGGAGGTGTTTACTGGTACAAAAAAGAACAGAGCATTACATAAACGAAATATGGGAGGGGTGCTACACACGTGTACAATATATACGCTGCCTTTCCTCATTTAGCTTCTGCGAACACGTGTGTGCAGAACTATTGGCAACCCAAAGGTGACAATATAACGAAAACGTTTCCCTAGACTTCATCGTTTGCTGCTGTGTCTTAAGCCAGGTAGTACCGGCGCCAACAACTCGCGGACTCCTGCTCTCGAGCGAATAAACTCCACCAAGCATAGCCCTATGGCGCCAGCCTTCCTCTGCTGGACTTGTCGCTGAAGCACTTGAACGCGAGGGTGTAGAGAACTGCTGACACTGACGCAGTAAAACTGGGCGGTAGTAAAGTTTCTTTTTATGTCTGAGAGTACGATGAAAACTGATCTTTACTGTCCTCTACACTGGTCTTGACATCTTATGTTCCCAGCACTGTGCTGAGGGCCGGACATAGTAAGACGGGGGCTCTAGATACGGCATTGCCGAATCGCGCAATATTTCTTCGGGGAGGAGAAGCTCAATGGGAGGTGTGAGGCTTTAGTTTGAATCACCACACCACCTACTGAGACAGAGAAGCGGATTTTGTTGTTAATACTTGATGGCAGTTTACGTATGCCGGTCTATTATACAGAGTGTTTTTTTTCAAAGACAATGCAAATTTCTTATGAACATCATTTTAGAGTATATAGGTCGCTGTCATATTCGTGAAGAACATCTACAACCAGGCGGAAAAACACTGCAGTGTCTAAAGTTATATCAAAATGAGCAATGAAGCAAACGTTATTGCTTAAGTCTTTTAATATTCAATTGAGGTTCATTGAATGGGAGGGTTGTGAGAATGAAGCAATTTATAGCATGCTGAGTTGTTAAATTCCTCCAGAACTGAAGGTAATTACAGATAATGATCATCGGAAATTTAGGCTCCGATTCAAGCGACACAGAAGCTGAGCATGCCGAGCGCGATGTGCTACGTCAGACCGTGGCTGACGTAATCAACTTGAAGATACCTGAACTAGAACACACGTGCCTGACGATGACATCCAGAAAGATGTGTCTGTTGTTTTTCTGCTTAAATTCACGACAACTGAAGTGCGATGACACCTGGAAAGCAACAGGGAGTGTTTAAACAACGCTATTTCTTAACGGTGTGCGTGCATGGGTGAATTCTCAGTGGTGATTTGGAAAAGTTGCAGCACGCTGGCTTACCTCACACGCGTGTGTGCATGTCTTCAAGTGTTTCACCAAAGTGAAGTCCTATAACGTAAAGGTAAGTCAAGACAGAATGCTACGTGTAATGAACTAGGCTTGAGCATTGAATAATACGTGAGACTTTTGTTTTTATGGTGTTTTCAAGCTGGTTAGTTTGCCACACGTTAAAAAAAAGAGGGACGTCTATGAGAATTAAGGAAATATTGCTGCAATCTTTTTACACCTGATTCGATTGTCAGAAGTTTGTGGCAGCTGAAAACTGTGACGATACTTGAAGCGTCAAAAACCTAGCTCTTTAATAATAAAAAAAACAGGTGTGAGTGTTTTAGTGTGATGCCTCGAGGAGGAAGGAATGGTTTCTGGATAGTTAATAATTTATTTAATGAAATAAACGTAATTCCTACGTTTATACCCGCCATGCCTTAGGAAATCTGATTGCATGCGCTCGAACGTACAACAAGGTATCAATTTTATTTTAACCTGCAACAAGTGGTAGTTAACCAATTATCTATATGCTTCTTTGTTTCATCAAAAAATTGCATTCAGTAAAAGCATATCCCCATCACAACGCCTTCGACAATAAGTAAAATACGCTTTCTTTATATAAAAAGTTGGTACCATACAACTTCAGCACCTTTTTATTTTTGTTATATTTTTGTTTCGTAAGTACAAATACTATAGGCAAAAAAATTACATAACCCAACATTCTAGTATGCCCTGAACGCCTCCTTATCATATTCGTGACCACGAGAAATTGGGCCGTTTTTGGGTAGTCCAGAAAACCTTATTTTTTTATGAACATTTTGACTACCTTCAACTAGATCACGAAGCGCTACCAATTGGGCCGTAGGTCTTTTCCATCGCCACACGAAAAGTTTTCTAGGCCACAGGCGATCTCTCTTCGCATGCTTCAGACAAGAACATAGCATAGCCTCGTAACCTTTAGCCATTAATACGATATTTCAGAACTTTGTCCGGACTTTTACAATCGCAGTGATTTTAACCACATGCTCTGGAGGTGCCCCTCATTACAAAAAGAAAAATGAAGAATTTTCCGAAAATTCCTTTCATTTCATGCTCACAAGTGCGGTTTTCATACAAAAACTCAAGGCTGTCCAGAAGGCCCACAAGGTGGCGGTGAGGCAGGCCTCGCCGTCCCTACGTGGGAGCACCCCGTGATCCTACCCCTGTAAAACGGGGGTGGAATCCTTCAAGACCCCAATAAAGTTTTTAATCCATCCATCCATCCACCCAAAGTTACTGATGTTAATGTTTATGATGTCAAATTGTACAGCTAGGTTATCTAACTAGCTGGGTATCTAGTTATCTATCTAAGTTAGCTAGTTATCTAACTAGTATGAACAGCTAGTTATATTTCAAATACGGTTAGATTGAAACCACTATTTTATTAACAATAGTACGAAAAAAATTATCAAACGAAAAACATTGTTAACATGAACAAAGAAATTTCACAGAACCTTCAATACTGCTCTGAACAGGCTAAACATAAAAAGAAATCGAAAGATACACTTTAAGCGCAGGGAGCACATACATTTATCCTGTAAATTTAAGCGCTGCATATACAAAAGTTTTTGTGTACTTAAAATAACATTACACGTAGTGTCTTTCATGCCACCGAGTGAAGCAGTTTTGCGATGCGGTAAAACACTGGTTTTCTACGCTTGTTTCACAGAAAACACTTGCTTTTTGGCAAACGCTTCTTTGTCCATAGCATAATTTAAAGTTACTGACACAAAGGAGACGACGACAAAGTGCCGGTGGGGCAGAATGCCGACTCTTTGAGTTTCATGGTTTTTTGTGAATAATTATCATTTCGCCTGTCAATCTTGGGCTCCTGCAGGTGTGCGATGGAGGTAGAGCCCCACGGAAGACTACCGGACACCGAAATGACCACGAGTGTTGCTTCCAGGAAGCGCTACAGCTCCGAGAGTGGCACTGACAGTGATGACACCAAATCCTACAACGTCAGCATTGATGAATCAGGGCTCGGCAACTTCGAGCTCGTGAGAAAACACAAAGGAAAAAGGCGATTTCTGAGCGCGTCACTCATTTCGAGTGAGCCCACTATGCGATCCTCGCGCAATGCCGAGGTAATAACCACTCCTTTCATGCCAGTTCTCGCAAGTGATAACATGAGCCACCTTAACTGGCAAGCCGTTTCTGTGCATCCAGAGGCACTGGTGCCGAACAAAGTAAAGGAAGTCAGAGTGAATAGCCGCAAAAACATCCTAGTGATTGACGTAAATCATGTGACTGCTCTTGACAGATTGAGTCAAGTAACAGAACTTGATGGGATGGAAGCCGCTATAATATACCGCTGGGCAAAAATGTGAGCACTCGGGTGATATATGATGTTGCCAAAGCCATTACCAACTCGGACCTACCAGTCTTTCTTTATTTATTTGTTGAATCATACAATACAAAGGATCATCAGACTGCTTGCAATCACCACAGACCTTCCAACCGAAAGGATGGACAGTCGTCTCGCCCACCTACTAGAGGCCAAACAGTCTCTATTGGCCCGGTGGAAGGGCCAGCGCCTTAATCGGAGGTTACGCAAACGCATATCTCAGCTGAACAAGACCATGATGGATCACTGCCGCATCCTTTCAAAACAGCAGTGGGACGAAATTTGTAATTCGATTGATGGTCAGGTTCGAAATGGCAAAACGTGGAACTTACTCAAACACCTCCTCAATGAAACCAACACCCGCACAAATCAGCGTCATTCGATCGTGAAGATACTTCATCAGGCTAAACAAACAGTGTCACCGGAAGATGTTGTCAAGAACCTCGTGGAAAAATATCTCCCGCTCCCCACGGGCCCTGTGACCCCTCACCCTGATTACTCTGGCAGCAACAACACTAACTTAGACGCCGAGTTCTCTATTGAAGATGTACGCCGAGCTCTCCATGAGCTCAATGGCCGCTCAGCCCCTGGCCCGTCTGCGTCTCGTACACGCGTTTGTTTTGTGCCATTTTACGTACGTTGCCGCTATACACAAGTGGCTACGTGCTGAGCGCGATCAACTCAATGCGCTTATTCGCAAGGTGGTCAAACGAGCCCTTGGCCTCCCTATCACCACTCCAACGTACAAACTCCTCGAGCTTGGCGTACATAACACGCTAGAAGAGATCGCCGAAGCTCAGGAACGTGTGCAATTGACCCGACTCACTACAACCAAGGCGGGCCGCCATATTCTGCGCGAGCTCGGCTTCTTCTCCTCGAGGGCCAGGGACCCCCCAGAGTTGACTCTAATTCCCCGTGAAATCCGCGACCTTATTACGATCGCTCCCATACCACGAAATGTACACCCCGAATACAACAGAGGCAGGCGCCTTGCGCGGGCGACCGCCATTCTCAAGCGCATAGACATGGAAGCGGACAACGTCTCGTTCGTGGACGCCGCTGCCTATCGCAACAACCAAGTCTTCGCCGCGGTCGCGGTATCATCCGCGCAGCAGACTCTTACCTCAGCCACAATCCTCACCCGAAACCCCGAAGTAGCGGAGCAAGTAGCTATAGCTATAGCTATGCTCGACAGCAAACGGGAATTCATCTACAGCGACTCCAGGCCGGCCATCAAAGCCTTCGAACGCGGAGTCATCTCCGACCAGGCGTTACGTATCCTGCGCAATGCGGACCCGAGTGCCCTGAAGCACCACACTGTCATCTGGTTCCCCGCCCATCTCGGCCAGGTGCCGGGTGCCCTACCCAACCTCAACGAGATCGCCCATGATGCAGCGCGCGCACTTACCGACCGCACTGCCACAGGGCAACCTCATCTTGCTGGGTTGGATACCAATCGGGATGCACCAATTACGTACAATGAAATTACAAAGCACTTTTACTTGAAACGCCGCATTTTCCACCCCCACATCCGAAACTTAACCGACCGCAGGCATTAACCCTACGCCTATTACAGACACACACGTACCCAAACCTTGCCACGCTTCACGTTTATTATCCCGATGCATACCCCAGCGACACATGCCCATCATGTGGACACACAGCGACACTCGAACATATGCTCTGGGAGTGTAGAACAACTCCTCCCGACTCTACCTCAAGCAAGTGGGAGAGGTCCCTCAGGAGCTCACTTCTCGCCGACCAGCGATGGGCCGTCCAGCAGGCCCACGAAGCGGCCGCCAGGTACTCCCTGTCGGTCCCTACGTGGGAGACGCCCGCTACGCGCTAAGCGCGTCCTGCAGGACCGAAATAAAGTTTTTCCATTCCATTCCACTGCTTGCACCAGTAGCCAATTGCTAGTCCTGGGTCCAAAATGTATGCAGTGATGCAGGCTTTCTGTTACATAAAAAAGAAACTAACACTCCGAAACACAAGGTGTTGTACAGTACTAGTACAAGCATTTCTTAGCATGCGATCTTCGTGCATAACGATAATAAAATCTATAATCGCGATAGTGTCAAAAGGTGCACGAACGCAGGCAAATCACTAAAGTGTATATATTAACATAAACAAGACAACTCAAAACATATTAAGTAGCCAACAATACCAGTATCTATATTCCCAAACGCAATACAAATACAACATTCCTTGCTAGGCCACAACAAGATGCGCAATCCAGAACAGCGGCACGCATTTTGAAAAACGCACACACCAAATAACCATCCAGCTCGTATGATATTTCTGTGACTGCAATGCGACATGCTAGGAAACAAAAAAATGGCAAAGTTAGCTCGCATCATTCAAGCTTAGATAAAAAAATGGCAGCATATCCACGGAGTGAATGATGGGGAGTGGGGCGAAGCATTCGTCAGTCCATTCGTTCTTGCTTCCGTCCGTTCCTGCGTACGTCTGTCAACCGTCCATGCGTCAATCCACCCGTCCGTGCGTGCGTCTGTTCGTGCGTCCGTCCCTGCGTTCGTCCATGCATCCACCCCTGCATTCATTCATGCGTCCATCCATGCATCTGTCTGTGTGTCCGTTCGTCCATCTATTCACCACTCCAAGTACGACCATCTCGCATCTTTTGATCATATATTTCCCATATAGAAGCACCGCCATCCAGCGGACATTCCAAGGACTAAACGAGAGGTGGCACACGCACGCTTTCTTACGGCTTGCGCTTCGGCTTTACTTCCCACCTTTAACCACCTCGAGTTCATGGTATATACTAGTTCACTGTATTCATGGTTATGCGGCCCAACGCTCGCTAAACCTTTCTAAAACCAAGCAGGTTACACCCAGCGAGTATAACGTAGCAACCCTTTCTTGTCAGATCGTGCTCAATGTAGATGCCAATAGCTGCTAATGGGGATCGCAGCGTGCGCGTTACCGAAAGGCCGAATGCTCCTGTCTCTCATTCCCCCTTAGCAGCCATTAACATGTGCATTGAGCATTATCTTTTATTGTTCAGCAACGCACAGAAGAGGTCAAAATCGTAAAAACCGCTATTTCGGGTATGTGCCACTGGTGGTTACGTACGAGGGACGCACAAGCCACGCCATAAGGAGCTTCGCCCCTAAAATTTTTTATCGAAAGACGTAGGCTCCCGCCACCGCACGAGAAATTAAACAGGGGAGATGCCGTAAGCTTTCGCTTACTCCTAACCCATTCCTACCTTAGCCTGGTCGTTCTACGCCACCTCTACCCGAATATATACCCCAACGATATATGTAAACCATGCGGGCAAAAAACAACGCTAAGCCACATTTTCTGGGAATGTGCCGGCGACGACAGTCGTGAAAACGCCACCAATCGCGATGCGCCTATAGCTGCCGTCAATACCAAATCACGGGAAGCCTCGAGCCCACTCGTTCCTGCCGCCGCTCCGGCTGCGGGAGCCGCGGGGGACCTTCTTCGTCGGTGACGCCGTCACTGGGAGGCGGCCCTCCAAAGCCCGGAGCTGAACGACCAACTCAAAGCCGTCCGGCAGGCTGAGGATGCCGCCCGTGTCCAGGGACTACGAGACGCCACCGAGACCAAAGTCACCGAGACCAAATTGCCGGCCCATTGTGTCCAATAAAGTTTTTTCTCCCTCTCTCTATCGAAGTGTTAAAAGTTTGGGCTTTCTTTATTTCAGGCGGCAAGCTGTACCATATTTTTAAGTGTGAATACACTTTATAAGCGACCCCAAACAATCCGCCGCCGTCGGCGGCGTCCGCAGTCTTCTCTCTATCTTTAAAAGAAAGAGGCCGAATAAGCCACGCACGCGACGCTGATATCGGTGTCAGTAACGCGCCTTATATCTTTAACGCCGCTGCGCGCATCCCCCTCCCCCTTCACTCGCTCCTCCGCTCTCCTCGCTCGCTGCAGCTGCACGCGCCCCCCTCTCTCTCGCGCGCCCGCCTTCTCTCTCAGTCACCCGTCGAGAGCGGGTCGTGCGATGGATGTCCCGGAGGCAACGCTACCATCAACAACGAATGCAGTACAACCGAATGCCAGCACTGCACCCGTCGTTGGAGGTGACGGTACCGTGGTGGTTTCGCCGACGTTGGAAGACAAGGCGGCGCCTCGAAGGGCTCGTGAGACCGAACGTAAGCGGGCGAAGCGTGCAGCGGAAGCCGAACTGCGTGCTCGCGAGGCCGAGTGGAAGCGAGTGAAGCGTGCAGCGGATGCCGAACTGCGTGCTCGCGAGGCCGAGGACAAGCGGGCGAATTGTGCAGCGGATGGTGAACTGCGCGCTCGCGAGTCTGAGACGAGGCGTCAGCATCGAGCCGCGAACGCGGCCCAAGAAGCGGAACGACAACGCCAGCGTCAGGCGGAGAAGGGCGATGAAGGCCGGCGTCAAGACGCCGCTCGCAATCGTCAATGGCGAGTGAACATTCCCGAAGCCGTTCGAGCCGGTTAAGGTGCCGCGCGGGAGAAGGTGCGAGCCCTGGACTTTGCTCGTCCGGACGCGCGTTTCAAACGCGACTTTGTGGATCGCAGCTTCGGTCACAGCTGCGCCATGTGTGACCGGCTGTGGTTCGATAACAACCTCAGCTGCATTTCCGGCGTGAGGAACGAGACCAACAGGTTGAACGCGTTGCGTGTTCTTTGGAACGAGTTCGGAAGACGGTCGGGTGAACACCGATGTGACAACATGGATGCGCAAGACCCGCGGCTGGCTCCCTTCGGTGCGTTCCGGGTGTGTGCGTCTTGCCGAGAGTCTCTGCTGGCCGGGTGGGTTCCGCCGTTGAGCAAGAGCCACGGCTACGCGTACCCGCCTCGTCCCGCGGACCTCCCCGATCTGAACCCGGTGGAAGAGCGCCTCATCTCGCCTCGACTCCCCTTCATGAGCATCAGGCGGCTTACTCGGGGCAACGGTCAGTACGGCATTAAAGGACAGATCTTGAACGTGCCCATCGACGCTCCGAGCGTGGTGGAGTGTCTTCCGCGGCTGGTTCCCGAGGACGTTGCGATAGACGTGCACGTGAAGCGGAAGCTGGTGAGTCCGGCTACGTACAGGCGCGGACCGGTGAAGCGCGGTAACATTTTGGCGTGGTTAAAGCACCTGGAGCATGCGCCGTTGTATGTCGCTAGCGGCGTACGCATCGACTGGAGTCGGCTGGGTGTCTTCGATGACGATGATGCGGCCGTTTGTGAAGGTGAACGCGCCCAGGGGGGAGACGACGCAGATGACATCGAGACTGTTCCCGAGAACATAGATTTGGACGACCCCTTGCAACTAGCCATTACCCTCAATGCCATGTCAAAGACGATCTTCTTTAATGAGGAGTGTGAGCAACGACCGCGCGCTCTCTTGACGAGAGATAATGGGGAGCGAAGCGGTGAACTGGACGATGCCGCTGCCGCTGACAAGCTGATCGATCAGTCGCATTGCCTGCACCTCGCTCCGGGTGAGAACCACGTCCCACTGGCACTCTTCATGGATGCGTATGCGGAAGAGCTCGCCTTCTCCACGATATACATGGGCGTGCCTCGCAAGATCATCGGTTAGCGTTCCACGCCATTAGCCATGGCCAGCAGCGAGATACGGCGCACCGACCGGCGTGGAGCAACTCCGGAGCACGTGTTGTACATGGCCGCGAAGGTGATGCGGTACAACGTTGCGGTAAGCAACATAATGTTTCGCACCAACGAGACCACTGGTTCCACCACGCGCGAGCAGCTCGAGAGTGGCGGTAAGAAGTTCCTGGAAGGTGCTGGAACGTGACCTCGCATTCATGCGGGGTGTTCCAAATACGGTCCAGTACTGGCAGGATCGCAGGAGTGAACTCTTCGCAATGATCTGCCAGTTGGGCAAGCCGCACGCGTTCCTAACCATGTCCACGTCCGAGGTCCACTGGGAGTGCCTGCTCGAGACCCTGGAGCGGCTGCGGGTTTGGCCCGACGGCACGCCTCGGCCCGTGTCCGAGATGATGGCCTGGGAGCGCGTGGAGCTCGTGAACTAAGACCCCGTTGCCTGCGCGATGTAGATCAACAGGATCTTCGAAGTCATCATGAACGTGCTCGCCGACCGAAACTGCTCGCCGTTCCGCCCGTACGTGATCCGGGATTACTTCAAGTGGGTGGAGTTTCACCAGAGAGGAAGCGCGCACGTGCACGTGATCCTGTGGCTCGAAGAGGCGCCCGACGAGGAGCTCATCGGTGAGGAAGGTGCCATGCTCAAGACCCTCGAGATGGTGGCCCAACTCCTCACGCTCGACACTACGCTCCTCAGGCGGTCGCGCACGCAGACGCATCAGCACACCCACACGTGCTACAAGCGCGGCCGCACCAAGTGCAGGTTCGGGGCGCCCTTCATGCACAGTGATGAAACGAGGATCGTGGTGCCGTTTCCACCTGCGCCGGAGGGAGACGATGCTAAGAGTGAGCGGGAACGCCAGCGTCTCAAGGCCCTCAAGAAGAAGTATGATGAAATTCACGAGGGCCTCGAGTCCTTCGACGTTGAGGATCTCGCCTCGTTCCTACGCGCTTTCGGCTTGCACTGCAAGAAGGAGTGTATAGATGTCCTGCGCGCCAGCCTTTCGCGACCCTGCGTCCTCCATCGAAGGACCCCAGCGGAGAAGTTTGAGAATGCATTCAACGCGTGGATAGGCCGGGTCTTGCATTCGAATATGGATATGCAGATAATACTCGATCACTACGCGTGCGCTTCCTACGTGGTGGACTATGTCAATCAGTCCGACCGCGGAATGTCCAACCTCAAACGCACCGTTGCCGATATCCTCAAAACGAATCCCAATGACGACATCGAAGCCGTGATCTGCAAGCTATGTGTGGACATCCTTAAAGGAATTGAAATGTCGGCACAGGAGGCGGCCTGGTTTCTGCTTAAACAGGACATGTCGCACAAGAGCCGGGAGGAGGTGTACGTCTCTGCGTGCTACCCTGAAGAACGGTGCGCGTACGCAAAACGCGTGCCGAGTTGGAGGCGCTCCCTCCGGGCTCCACCGACGTCTGGAAAGCGAACCTCGTGCAAAAGTACGAGGCCAGGCCGCCTAACCTCAACGACGTATGCCTCGCCGACTTCGCCAGCAAGTACCGGCCGGCGAAGGGTGATTGCCGTTACGTGTTCAGGGTACGGCCGGTTGTGATAAGCTACCACGGATACAACCCCGGTAACGATGTGGAGTCGTATATTCGGGAAAATGTCCTTCTATACGTCCTGTTCTGAAGCGAGACGGGTGATGTGTTGGATGGTAATAGGTTTGTGTCCATCTACGAGAACAACAAGCAGTTGATCGAGGTAAAACGAAAAGAATACAACCCCGCGGATGACGATGCACTGGTCCAAGAGATGGTGGAGGTCCACTACGCCGAGATGCTGCGGCTCAGGTGAAAGAGAGAGGAGGATGAAGAAAGAACAATGCCAGAAGAAGAATGTAATGAAGATGACGGGTGCGCGCGGGTACAAATCCCCGAACGACGAGATGTGGTTGCTAGTGTGTACGCGGACGTGCTGCCTAACGAGCACCTGCTCCGACTTCTCAAGGAGGTCAGTACGCCGTGTGCTGCGGTACGCAAACGGCGCGGAATCATGGAACGAGAAGAGTACGTCTCGATGATGCGCAGCACCAACCCCAAGCAGTACGAGTGGCTGCGCGAGATTCTGCACCGTCAGACCACGCCGGGGCAGCCTCCGCTGCGGGTCTTCTTCACGGAACCCGCGGGTGGTGGCAAGACCTTCGTGCTCAAGCTCGCCATGGAGGTGTATAACCGCTGTGCGGACTGCTGCGGTGCCGTTGGCTGGGAAGACAGCTCCTCCTCATCCGTCCCTTCCATCTACAACGCGTACGTGATCTGCACCAGTACGGGAAAGGCCGCCGTTGCTGTGGGTGGAACCACCGTCCATAGTGCCTTCAAACTCGTGCGGGATGCCCGCGGAAACCGATAGGACGCCCGCCTCGGAGTCATGGGGGACGGTGAACTCCGACCTAGTGACCTGAACACCTTCCGGTGTGCCTTCCGCAGAATCAAGTGCATCATCATAGAAGAAATCAATATGATGTCCGCCGACCAACTCAAACTGGTTGATTGCCGTCTGCGCCAGATAACGCAGCGACTCACCGAACCCTTCGGTGGACTGGACGTCATCCTCTGTGGGGACCTGCGGCAGTTGCCGCCCGTGCGTGCCAGCGAGATCTTCAAGCGGCCCCGCAGTGCTGATGGTCTTCTCGGATTCAGCACTGTCACCTGGCATCATCTCGAATACTTCCCGCTCGTGAGAGTCGTGCGCCAGTCCGACGTCACCTTCTCCACGGTCCTCACCAAGAGTGGGGACGGCCGCACGCTCGAGCCCGAAAAAGTAAAGCTTCTCGAATCCAGGTTCGTCAAGGTCGAGGAAGCCGCCGAGCGCGCGCTCTCGGCCGTGCGCACCTTGTACTCGAACGCCGATGTCACGCGTTTCAACGAGACCGTGGTCCGTTCGCAGGACGACTTCGTGGTGCTTCGCGCGCGTGATTGGTACCTCGGCTGCAGGACGCCGCATCTGCTCGAGAATGCCAAGCGCAGGGTTTCATTTCATTTCATTTCATTTTCATTTTATTTTATTCGGACATTTCCGCAGAAATGCCCACGAAGGGGGCAAAAGGAGAGTGTGTCTCCTGACTTGGCCCCTCTTCGTGAGGCACCTCGGGCAGGTAGAGCAGGACAGTACAAAACACCATAACATATTTTGAAATACAATACAAGTTGAAAAACAGTGAATACTATAAATATTACATACATTACATATTTCCTTTACATACACTGTAGACTTGTGTTCTGTTTATTACATCGTAAATACGCTTCTTAAATTGTGTTATGTTTTTAGCCTCCTTAGCGTATTCAATTATTTCAGGAATCCTGTTGCACAGTAGAATGATTTGGTTATTAATTGACTGTACACCATAGTTAGTCCGGCACATTGGCCCGACCAACGCAACAGTGCGCAGATTATACGTAAGATCTCTGCTTAAGTACACATCAGAAAAAATCTGGAAATTATCTTTGATTTTTTTGAAGATTAACATGGCTAGTTGCATCATATAGCACTCTGGGAACGGGAGTACATTATACATATAAAAAAGAGACATATTAGTGGGGACCGAGGTATTTATCAAACCTAGTGCGCGTTTTTGAAGAAGAATTATACTTTCTGTATTTGTTTTGTTACACGTACCCCAGACTAAAATGCAATAAATGATTTGCGAGTAGATAAAAGAAAAGTAAAGCTGCCGTTTAACTCTCCCTGGAAGGAGATGCTGTAAGCGTCGAATTAGACCGATCGATCTTGATATTTTTATTCGCAGGTTGTCCACATGGTGGGACCAACTAAGGTCACTTTGAAAACACACACCCAGAAACTGAATTTTATTTACCTGCGCAATATTTTCTCCATTAAAAATCAGAGAGATAGCATAATCTACAGGCCTATTTTTTTGCTTGAAGAGCATAAATTTAGTTTTTTTATGTTTAGTTCTAGCTGATTGACTGTAAGCCATGATTTTAGTTTATCCAACCAAGAATTTGCAGTTATTTCAATATCGCGAAGATCTAAACCAGAAAAGAAGGCATTGGTATCGTCGGCGTACATGACTATGTTTGGTGTGAACTGAATGTTTACTATGTCATTGATATAAAGTATAAAAAGTAGAGGACCAAGTATCGATCCTTGGGGAACCCCATACTTAATTACGCCCAAATCAGATTTATAATTGTGGAGCTGTACATATTGTTTCCTGGCCCAAAGATAGCTTTTCATTAGATCAAGCGCAATCCCGCGTATTCCATACAGTTGAAGTTTCCTAATAAATATATCGTGCTTTATCGAGTCAAAAGCCTTACGGAAATCGAGAAATATTCCCACAGTGTAAAATTTTTTTTCAAAGTTATGAAGTAGGCTGTCCTTAATACGGAGTAAAGCAGACTGAGTTGATCTACCTGGTTGGAATCCACACTGTTCTTCACAAATGACATTTCTGTTTGCTATAAAAGAAAATACCCTCTTATATATCAGGCGTTCCGCGACCTTAGAGAAAAGCGGCAGAATAGAGATTGGGCGATAATTTTGAAGTTCATTTTTATCACCTCCTTTAAAAATTATTGTTACGCGAGCTATTTTCATGGCACATGGAAAAATTCCCGTCAAGAAGAGTCTGTTGCATATGTAAGTGAATGGGGCGACAATCAAATCAGCAACTGCCTTGATAGGTGCTGCGGAAATGCCATCTTCTCCTGGTGAGCTGTTCTTTAGTGAGCATATGGCAGTGGCTACTTCCTCCTCGGTAACGGGTAATAAAAACAAAGAATTAGTGGAAGAGCTTTCAATATAGCATTCAGCCGGTTTAAGGTCAGTCGCTTGTGTTATATTACTTGAGGATCCTGCCTCAAGGAAATGAAGGTTAAATTTGTCTGCCAGTGCCTTGCCACTGAAGTGAATATCGTTTATCTGTATATAGCTAGGGACAGTGGCTTGTTTTCTTCCTATCAATTTATTAACCGAGCTCCAAACCATTTTTGAGTTGTTAATCACTGTAGAAAACTTGTAGGCATAGAAATCTATTTTCGCCTTCTTGAGGTCTTTGTTTACTTTGTTTCTAAAATTTTTAAACTCAATGAGGTCAGTTTGTTCTTTTGTTTTCAAAAAGTGCTGGAAAAGTTTGTTTGGGAACCCGCGTGGTTCCCAAACAAACTTTTCCACGGCCCGCATGGTTCCCAGCGAGTTTGCAAATCTGCCCGGGGAAGTCATGGCCGTGGTTGGCAAGCCCTACATGATGACCCATAACATCGATCTCGTGGATGGTCTGGTCAACGGTGCGGTTGGAGTCCTGCTCCTGTGTGAGCTCGCCGGCCCGTTGCCCGATGATGGAGATGGAGTGGATGAAGAAGGAGAAGGAGACGAGGATGAAGAGACACGCGTGAGGCCACTGTGGCTCGAGTTCGATGTGCCCGGTACCGGAAAGCTCACGCGTGCGCGCGCCACTCGGGCCGTTCAAGAGGCCCGTTCCAACGGCTACGACGTGACCAGCGAGAACTGGATACCCATCGAGATGCAGTCGGCCACCGTCACGGTAGATCGAAAGGCCGGCATAGCTTGTAAACGGACGCAGTTCCCCCTTGTCCAGGCCAGCGCCATCACCGTGCACAAATCTCCGGGGGAACCTACGCCTCGGTCGTGTACGACTACTCCAAGACGCACCCGCAGAAGCTTGTCTACGTTGCGCTCTCTCGGTGTAGCAACCTGAACGGACTATATCACCAACGCTGAGGGAGACCACACCTTCTACCAGAAGCAAGACAACCTCGACAAACCCATGCTCGATGAGTTTCGGAGGCTCGAGAATCACTGTCTCGTCACCGTCACGCAGCGCTACCTCTCCGCTCTGAGGGACCAGCATTTCCGCAGGGTGTGCGAGGGTGGGTGTAGGGAGTTCACGCTCGTGCTCCTAAACGTCCGCTCTCTCTCGGCGCATACACTGGACGTTGCCAAAGACCCCGTACTCTCCAGAGTTGATCTCCTCTGCCCCACGGACACCTGGAACGGCTCCTCTGGTGACTGAGCTGCCAATGTCTCCCTGAGTGGCTACGATCGCGAGACCCGGGTCCCTCGCTGAGAGAAGGGCTGGCGGAGTGGACGTCTTCCTAAAGCGCTACCGGCCCTTCAGTGAAGAGCTCAGGCGACAGCAGGATCGGAACCAACTCCTGGTCTTACAGCGTGCCAACCTCGCTCCTGATGCATCGCCGCGAACGTGTCCCACTGACGACCCGTGCTCCTTCGCCCGGATTGGAAGCCGGGGCGAGTACTGCGGCGTGTGCTTGGTTGGACACGTCTACGCCAACGTCCTCTCGCATGCCGTGTGTACTTCGCCGCTCAGAGACGACTCGCCGTACGCCTCCGTCTACACCAGTGCCTACTTCGACGATGCCGCCCTGGTTGTGACCGTCTACCTGGCCGCGAACCTCTCGAGAGATAACGTCTTGGAGCAGATGGATGCGGCGATGAAGAGTGAGTCTGTGCGCGCGCGTCCCTCCGTTCCGATTGTGGTGGTGGGTGACTTTAACGTGGACGTTAGAAAGGATAATGGCTGTTTGGTTGACCACATGCTGAACAATTACGGGATGACGTGTCTGTCTCTCGAGTTTCCGACCACGATCAACGGTGGCTTCATAGACTTGGCGTTCAGTAGGAACTGTACGGTCCGCTCCGTCTTGCCGGATCCGCTCACCGTACAATTCTCGAATCACAAAGCGCTGGTACTAACCGTGAGCTACAACGATAACACGAATAGGTGCTAATCTGTAGAGTAGTTTGTGTGTGTGTGCGTGTGCGTGCGCGTGCGCGTGCGCGTGTGCGTGCGTGTGCGTGTGCGCGTGTGTGCGTGCGCGCGTGTGCGCGTGTGTGCGCGTGTGCGTGTGCGTGTGTGCGCGTGTGTGCGTGTGCGTGTGCGTGTGCGCGTGTGCGCGTGTGCGCGTGTGCGTGCGTGTGCGCGTGTGCGTGCGTGTGCGCGTGTGCGCGTGCGTGCGTGTGTGTGTGTGTGTGTGTGTGACGCGCTCGCGATGTGTGCATTTAATGCATCGTACGAAAATCGTGAAGTTTAAATAAATAATACTTCGTATATAATGTATCTGTGGACAAATTCTTCATGACAAACAACACTTAAATTCATTATTTACAGTTTAATCATCATCATCAGTAACAAAACTCCCAAGCATTTCCCCGAGGGTGAACATGGTTAAGTGCGAATGCACGGGGTGATGCTATGAGGGGGAGTAAAGTAAAAATCCGTTGGCATTCGCCAGTGAGTAAACGTAATCTCCCCCTTGTGATCAAATTGCGATTCCCAGGAACCATTACACCATAAAGGCACCATAGTGTGAATAATAAATATAATAGTGCGAATTAATAAACACCCCTGATAGCATCACCCCGTGCATTCGCACTTAACCATGTTCACCCTCGGGGAAATGCTTGGGAGTTTTTTGCTCCTATAAACTGCAACTGACGCTCTCCATACGCGTTGTTTGTGGGGGGCAGACTGAAATGGCCGAGAAGTACTCTAGAACAAGGATGCATCGAAAGGGTTGTTGTGCCATATGATATTATTTACGCAGAAGGCTGTCTTTGCTTTAGGCAATGCATCAAAAGTTAAATTTTGCATATCGTGAAACAGTGGTTTACTCGGATGATCATGCTGAGAGTATGTTATTGTTTTTAGAGATCGTTGCTGTAATATTCGAATAGGTTCTAGGTAAGCCTTATAAGTCCATCTCCATTATTCAATGCAATATGTAATGTGAGAGTGGATGAATGCGAAGTATAATGTTCGTAAAATGTCTCTATCGAAGTAGTTACGGGCCTGCAGTAAAGCATAATACCCGGACGGCAACTTAGTGCAAACTTTCGTTATGTGGTTTTGCCAGTTTAAGTGGTTGTCGAAGTGAACGCCAAGGTACTTGTAAGAGGTTGCATGAAGAAGAGAGTGATTGTCGATAGTTATATCGATGGAGTTAACATTTACGGTCTTGTTACGAGGATGAGAAATTGTATATTTAGTTTTCTTGGTATTATATGTTAATTTGTTGGCAAAAAACCATTTGAAAATTCTCGATAACTCAGAGTTTGTTTTAGAGTAAACTTCCTCAATATTGTTACCTGTAATAATAATAGCTGTGTCATCAGCGTACATCAGAACGTCAGAGCAATGAAAGGATAATGGCAGATCGTTTATATACATGGAGAAGAATAAAGGCCCTAGGACGAATCCCTGTGGAATTCATGTTTCCATACGTTGAGGCAAAGAACATATATTGTTCATGCGAACTATGTGGTACTAGTCATGAAAATAACTTGAGAATAGGTCGAAAGATGTACCTATAAAACGGCAGTGCTTCAATTTGCCTAAGAGTATGGAGTGATCTACGGTGTCGAGTGCTTTTTTTTAGGTCTAAGGACGCGACAGCCACCAGTTTGTTATTGTTTAGGCCGAAGTTAGTTGCTTGTGTTAAAGACAGCACCACGGTTGATGTTGAGTGCTAGGAACAAAAACCGTGCTGGTGTGGGCAAAGGATGTGGTATTTATCTAGGAATTTATGTATTCAGGCTGGAAGAATTTTCTCATATAGATTGTTAAGGACGCTTAGCACGGATATTGACTGATAACTAGATGGGTCTGTGGGCTCTCCGTCTTTGTAGTTTGGTGCGACCCTAGCTTTTTTTAGAGAAAATGGGCACGTAGAGACATGCAGAGAATGATTGAAAATATTACATAAGATAGGGCACAGGATATTTACGTTTTCCTTAAGAAACCGGACCGCGATTCGGTCTAGTCCGGCAGCCTCATTCGTAGACATGTTTAGTACAACAGCTTCAATATCTTTGGATTCAATATCATACATATAGAAAGTGTTGGTTAAATGGTGTCCGTGAAAGCGGTACTCGGTCGAATTGTCAAATTTGCCTGCCAAGGCAGGGCCGATGCTCTCTCAGAATTTATGCGCCTTCTTTCCTTTTTATTATTGCTTTTCATGTTTATGCCACTTCATGACCATACATTTGAGCTACTCTCTTTTTATCTTAGCACTGTTTTCATAAACCTTTTGCATTACTTTTTTGCGAAGTTATACCTATATGTTTATTTCATAATTGTTGTGCATGATTGACTCCCATTCCTGCTGCTTTGTCAACTTGTGAACAGGGTCAGGACCTCGTCAAGCTCTTGAGCTTTTAGTCCTCTACTCCACCTTATCTAAAGGAAATAAAATGATTGATTGATAGAAAAAAATGTAGATTAAACCTGTCAACAATGCTTGCGTCTATGCAGTCGGGAAGAACCTGCTGTTTTGGGTTGTTGCCAGTAACTTCTTTTACTATTTCCTATATTTTTTTAGTATTTCCATTTGCGTGCTGTATAAAACGGCGATAATATTCGTTTTTGCGTATTCTATTATACGACACTCATTTATTACGCATCATTTTGTAATTAAGCAGGTAATACCCATCGTGTTTATTCTTCCTTTTATGATACCAGTAGTCTTTTTGTTTTAGGGTGGAGAGGATGTAATCAGTCATCCATGGGCACAGTGGTTCCTGGTAAGACCTAGTAGATATGGTTTTGCTACTGTTGGCTATGATGCTAGTAAGATTGCCAATCAAATTACGTAATTCTACGGTAACGTCGTCATTGTATATTAAATTAGTGTGTAATGACAAAAGCTTGTTCCGTGCTAAAGCATAGTCGATTCTGGTTCAAGGTGCTGTTTTCTGTGGCTATGGTTGGATCTCATCTTTGATAGTCACGGAGATAGGAAGGTGATCGGAAATGGGCACATCATACACGTCAGCCTTTGCATGTGAGGGTGCATTAGTTAAAATGTGGTCTATTAAGGTTCCAGATTTAGCCATTTGTCGCGTAGAAACGGTAATTAGGTTCAAAAATTATAGGGCTCTAGCAGATATGTGTATTCATTATGAGTTGTATAAAGGGTATTATTGTTGGTATTACCAACGATAACTACTTGGTCATTGCGATTCGCTAAGTAAAGAAAGATAGCTTCAAGCTTGTCTAAGAAGGCAGCTATGGGTGAGGTGGGAGGCCGATAAAGTACGCCAACAACAAGAGAACAGTCGAGTAAGATAAATAAGGCTTCAATTTCAGGAAACTGAAGTGATCGGCGATAGCTGTGAGTACGTATGACGATTCTGAACAAAGAGGGCTGCTCCCCTCCCCTTGATCTAAAAAGACGTAGATTTGACACTGAAGCATATCCCGCGATCGTAATGTTCTCGCCTTTTTAGGGGCGAAGCTCCTTATGGCGTGGCTTGTGCGTCCCTCGTGGTACGTAACCACCAGTGGCACATACCCGAAATAGGTATAACATTAGATCTCCAAGGTGATGCCGGTGAGAGATTTCTTCTGTGCGTTGTTTAACAATAAAAAAATAGTGCTCAATGTACATGCCAATGGCTGCTAATGGGGAATGAGAGACAGGAGCATTCGGCGTTTAGTTAACGCGCACGCTGCGATCCCCATTAGCAGCCATTGGCATGTACATGAGCACTATCGGACAAGAAAGGGTTGCTACATTATACTCGCTGGGTGTAACCTCCTTAGTTTTAGAAATGTTTAGCGAGCGTTGAGCCGCAGGGCCATGAATACAATGAACTAGTATATACTATGAATGAATTCGAGGTGGTTAAAGGGGGAAGAAGATACAAAGCGCAAGCCGGGAAAAATTAAAAGCTTAATCCTCCTGTCTTTCATTTCACATTAGCAGCCACTGGCATGTACATTGAGCACTATCGGACAGAAAGGGTTGCTACATTATACTCGCTGGGTGTAACCTCCTTAGTTTTAGAAATGTTTAGCGAGCGTTGAGCCGCAGGGCCATGAATACAATGAACTAGTATATACTATGAATGAATTCGAGGTGGTTAAAGGGGGAAGTAGATACGAAGCGCAAGCCGGGAAAAATTAAAAGCTGAATCCTCCTGTCTCTCATTTCACATTAGCAGCCACTGGCATTTACATTGAGCACTATCTGACAGGAAAAGGTTGCTACGTTATACTCGCTGGGCGTAGCCTCCTTGGTTTTAGAAAGGTTTAGCGAGCATTGGGCCGCAGTGCCATGAATACAGTGAACTAGTATATACTGTCACGTGGTATTGTTGTCACGTGGTATTGTATATACTGTCACGTAGTCCTTGTTGTCTTCGGCTCACTCGAACGACTGGATCGGCGTCGTCCTCTTGGCGGCTTGGGCTTGGCTCACGGCTGGACGGGGGCGTACGGTACATGGACCGAGAAGCACCTCCACCAGATGTCACGTGGTTGTGACACACGCAGCACTTGAAAGCACGCAAAAGTCAGGGCGATGTCAGGAGAACTGTTTATTGGGCGAACTTGTGCCCAGCAAAACAAGGCCAATCACAACCCACAGCAACAGCGGCGTGAACAGTCGTCGGCCGACGGAAAAGACTGACAAGTGGCGCACTGCGCCGGCTTTTATACACGCGTCATAACGCGTTCTCGATTTATCTCTGGAGCTTCAGAAGTTACTAAAATGTGCGCGTCAAGCATGCAAAGTTTCAAGAATGATCCACACGGTTCCAGAGTGGCATGCAAGATAAACGCGGCCTGCGTTGCGCTTAACAGAAAGTGATAACAATGCTCCCCGCAAACAATCAAAACGAGCGCGCGTGTCACTGGAAAGTGATAGCGGCTTTCTTCGTAAAACAAAAGAACCGCACGTGTCACTACCATGAACTCAAGGTGGTTGCAGGTGGGAAGTAGACCCGAAGCGCAAGCCGTAAGAAAGTGTGCGTGTGCCACCTCTCGTTTAGTCCTTGGAATGTCCACTGAATGGCGGTGCTTCTATATGGGGAATATATGATAAAAAGATGCGAGATGGTGGACTTGGAGTGTTGAATAGATGGCCAAACGGACACACAGACAGATGCACGGATGGACGCATGAACGGACGCAGGGGCTGATGCATGAACGAACGCAGGGACGGGCGCACGAACAGACGCATGGACGGTCACACAGACGGACGCATGGAGGAACGAATGCTTCGCCCCACTCTCCCTCATTCACTCCGTGGATATGCTGCCATTTTTTAACCAGGTTTCAGATGTAGCAATAACATAGAAAGAAGTAGTATGCTGCGACAGATAAGCGATAAGCAAGTTGACGTTAGATGCGGAAGAAGCATCTTATACTCGCGCCTTGTAGTGCGCCGTCCGCGCCGTCCGCACCGCTTCTCGAACATTAGACAGCTGACGCGCGCGCATGCGCCGTCGCCCACCATCTGTGCCGCGCGCGCTTTCCTTCGAGAACATTCGACAGCTGACAGCGCATGCGCCGTCGCGCTGTATATATACTCAAGGTCGGCGCTCGCGCGCTCAGTTGCGCTCGTCCGTTGGTTTGTACGGCGCGTCGACGTCGAAGTCGCCGTGAAATGAATGCCAACGATCCACAAACAGAATGATCGACGTCCCTTCGACCAGCGCCAGCCAAACTGTTGGCGGAAACCGCAAGCAAGTCGTCGTCCGAAGACAAGGCAGCGCAGAGAAGAGCTCGCGACGCCGAACGTAAACGTCGGCGTCGAGCGGAAGATTCTCAACTTAGAGAACGTGAAGCCGCTGAGAGAGGTCAGTGTCGAGCAGCAGTCCGAAGTCGCCGTGAAATGAATGCCAACGAATGCACAAACAGAATGATCGACGTCCCTTCGACCAGCGCCAGCCCTTTCGCATACGTGTGTACGTGTTCACTCATTTAACACCCCCTCCTACAACCACCGTTAACCAATTTAGCCATCGACCCAAGTAAGTCGCACTCTAACACCCCGTTAACCAATTATATGCTCCGCATCCTTCTCAGTGTTCCCCCGAGGGAAGCTGCGGGCAATTTTTTTTTTATTTAAGCTACGAACGTGCTGTGAAAAAATCGATATACTATCGTTGGCTTGTGGTTGTCATGCGCAGTTGTCGAACCTCCATATGGCCGAGGTACATTTTTTAGTGGTTGTTAAGTGCCGACGATCACACAATTGGGACAGGTCAACTTCGCATGTAACTGCACGACTTTCGAGTTTTCGTTTTCCGCATTAATACTTTGTCGTCTGCAAACCAGGTGAATTTCCAGTTCTTTTCTTTTTTGGCCTGAATGCTCTTCCTGAGCAGGACCTTATTTTTGGGGCATACGTGGACATTCACATAGACTGGCTCACTTCCTTGGAACCCAAGGGATCCTACATTCAGCCTATTTTTCTTGGCCGCAGTCACAATGCTGTCTAGTACTGCCTCGCAACAAACTTCGCTACTATGTTGGGCGGCCCGGATCCTTGGTCGGCACTCTATGTGCGGCATCAACGTCTTACCCGGAAAGTTTGAGCTTGAGAAAAGTGGCCCCTTACAGAACTATATCGGCAACGTCCTCCATCGGTCAATGGCACTCCCTTCAGTTCAATGTTGTTCGTCTACTTGTAATGCTTTAACGCTATGATTCCTCGCTTGGTGTCCTCAACTCTCTTTCTAGTGCTGGCGTTCATTCTGGCTTCCCAGGTTACGGTTAGTAGCCTCGGGGACTTCCTGCCGGATGGTCTGATTTTGGCTTTGAAACCTTCAAAGCCTTTATTTATGAATCCCATATACTCTTTAACAGCGGCAAGCTCGTCAGTATTGTATTGTTTGAGGCAGCAACTTTTTTTTATATCTGCTTCAGGCTTGCCACTGCGTCAAGAATCTTTGCTGTCATTTCCCGAACACCTCAGCTAGCTCCTTAACGAAACCCGGGTGCTTTTTCACTCAAAGCTTGGAGAAAGTTCGCCAACTCAACCATGACACCGGGGCAATGGCAC